>OMLF01014746.1:10097-39705 GCA_900302615.1 Holocentrus rufus
GGGGGAGGGGAAGAAAAGGTTGTGGGGGGTAAAGAAGCAGAGGAGAAAAAATAGAGTGAAACAATAAATTACTTAGGAGACAGTAAGGGTGCCCTTGGGTTATAAATATTCCCCCGTAATCTCAGTTTTGCGCGGTGCCTTTTTACTTAACACGTTAAAAGACGGCAGGAACATTGGAGTCAGTTCAAAAATGCTGGTGGTGTTAGCCACAAACCTCTAAAGATCCCTCTGATCCTGTGATGATTCAACACAACAGCAGTGACATTGGGAGCAGAGAACATTACCAGGGTTTCTTTTATATTCACCAAGCTGCCGCCGCACGACAGGCAAATTGCAATTACAGCTATAACAATGTAAATACAATCAAAAAAATCATCATTCAGACTCATTTCTCAGCCTGTCTCCCAAAGATAAACAGTCTCTATTACAGGATAATACACCATTTATCATGATGCAGATATCAAAATGTGAGGCGTCCTTACACCGTCTAATGGAAATGATCCTGAACAGGCTGTGGAGCAAACCCTCATCCAAAATTACTGCCACCCACCAAATCTACAAAACCATGCTAAGAAAAATACCTAGAAATACCATATGAGAGTCAACAGCGACATTTACTAAACCACAGGATCTTATGTAACTGTCCTTGGGACTACTTTGATTGGGGACCAGTGCAAAAATATCTTGATGAGAGGATGGGTGATATGGACAAGATCATTTATCAAGATATTTTCATGATGCTGTAGGGATGACATCTGGCACTATTGTAGATATGATGACCAAGCTAGTAGAGACAAATAATAGAGCAGCTAGATCAATCTAAATAGATCCCTTTACTGCAATGTAGCCTTTAAAAGACAACAATTACGTCTTATTCCCATATTACTGAATCCAAAATCGATGTCTCGTCTCATATCACAAAATCGATATAAAATCAATACTGTGCCTAGTCGTGGGCAAGAACATGTGCTAATGAGGTTATAAAGCAGACAACTTCCATGTTGTCTTGTTGCATTCGGACATTCATACCTTGATATGACTCAGCTGTCAGTTCTGGTGTCCTAAAAACCACCACACCCCGTCTCCACAGCCCCCCTATCAACACTGATCCCACCTACGCACCACATCAGCATTATCCTGGCACTGCTCTAACATTCAGGCTTACAGCAAGTCCACGACGCACTGTATTTCTCTCCTCGCTGTCAATCTAACAGCGACGAGCTCATGGGACGCCTGACCCGACTGGCCTCCAACAGCCCACTCACACACATCCAGAAGCTAAAATCTACCAAGAAATGCAGACTTGAGGCCAGCTGACCATTCAGAAATGTCCCACTCAGCAGCTCCGAGCCCAAGCTGCATAATCTTAGTTATGTAAAAACAATTATAGCAGGTAGAATAATTCAAATTATCATGGATGGAAACACTAGAGAGTGAGAAAACATTTTTTAAATGTTATGCAATGGGCCAGATGTTACTGTTCTTTTTCTTCTGTTTTTGTTTTGGTATTTTTTTTCCATATATCTCTGGCTTTGAAAACCACCTTAATGTCAACTGATCTTTGGGCAGAAGCGATGTGGCAGTTCCAAACAATGAATACTTTTGCGTGTGTTTGAATTTTATGTTTAACCTTGGTTCAAAATTATACAGTGAAGGATATGAATCTCTCCTCTATTGTAAACCCACCATTAAAACAAAACTCCAGGCTATGATACAACAGGGAAAATGCATTGGGGAAAAGATCTTAAGAATGATGAATTAAATATTGAGCATCACTTAACATTGCACAAACGCCTGCAGTTACTTGCAACCCTTCAATATGCAAAGCAATTAATTCATGTCACTATGGCAACTTCACTGTAATGAGTATATCATTAAGCCACAGATGCAGATGTATTGCTTTACCCTGACGATTTCCTTCAGCATTGTTCTGCACAAACAACGGAATTTAGAGCTAAACAACCTAGAGAGGAAACATGAGCTGTCGTATAATTACAGAACAGCACATAAGCCACCTGTTCTGACAAGAACCAAAACAAAATGAACTCAATATTGCCGTTTGAATTTCCCTGCAGTTGTGGAGAAACATTCAGCTGATCACCCCCCAGCTTAGCTTCCAGAGAAGCGGCAGGGCGCAGTTTCTCTCTCTGAGCTGATTACAGACAACATAGCTCCCCGGTGAGGGATTGATCATGGTGAAAGTTTATCTCCAGCTAAGAACCAAGGGTGTAAAGGGATTCCTGCCGCATCAGCTCTTATTGCTGTATCTCTGTGGCTCCCCTGGCAAGAGCACACACCCCCACTTACTTGCTTATGTGCACACGTACACACAAAACACATAAGTGAGACAGATAATCACCCGAGTATCGCTTATAACTGCTGACACACGCGCACAAATGCATCTTCCTAAACCTTCTAAACAACAATAACACTGAAATAACTGCAGTGAGGCTGCATTTGATGCATAAATATGACAGGGCTTAAGATATACAGGCTGGGGGCCGGGGTGGGAGGTGGGAGTAAGTGTGGTGGTTGTGTGTGTCTGATGACGCTATCCGGCCCTTCAGTAGGCAGCTGATGCTGTCTGTCTGTCGCACACAAGCTGCAGCTACTATTTCACTACTGGAGCCTCTCCCACCCCGGCTGCCAACCCCCTCGCTCCTGCACGTGAGCCGCATCCCGCCCCTGTGAACACATGTACACCCACACCCACACACACGCACACACACACACATACACAGAGACCTCAAGCTGCATGGATCCATTTCACCCCTACAGAGAAATGTCAACAGGAGGATCCGTAGAGGGTTCACACTGGTCACTGAGCCCTGCCTGTGTCAACATGGCTGTCTAAATTGCCTGGAGGAATGATGAGTGACTCAAACCCCTGATGGCTACATGCAATAAAGGTGCACATTTCACTTATTAGGGTTTTCATATTACACTTGGCCAGGGCTGAGCGCAGATTCAGCAGCACCAAGCTAGAGCCATGCTCACAGACAACATTTTTTTTCTCAGCTGCCACCATGTTTTTCTGAAGGAACGGCGACCATGACTGGTCGCCTGATAAAAAGTGCTTGACTCATTTCAAGTAAAAATATGCCAGTGGCAGCGCTATTTGGGCATCTTTTTTCGGAGTGGACGCTTTCTGAGTGTTTAATGGCCGTTTCCCACAGGATTACATGTAAATATAGAGCACACAGCACTAAGAAAAAACAGTGTGAATATGGTCTAAAATGACCATTAGACTGTATGAAAGTTTTCACACTAGCAAAACATTGTGAAGTGCATTAAGATGAATTTAATCCAGGACTAGCTGACCGTACAAGAGCAGGGTTAGCCCCGGCTTTTCCCAGAAACATGAGACGGGTTATTTACTTAACTGTAACCCTAACCCTACAGTAATTTTTCTCTTGAATCTCAAATACTTTGAGCTTAATTTTATGCAACAAATGTGCTATAAAGTTGTTATTATCACAATGTGTTCGTGCTTTCATTCTAAACACAGTCAAACTGAAGGTAAAATTTTGTCAAACATTTACTACCATCAATAGCTAGCTTAACTTTTTGGTCAAACAGGTCCACAAAAGATAATAAAGCCAGCTGGTCCAACAGGCTACCTGAGCGACTGGACGAGGCAAACCAACATGTTTTTCCATCTGAGCTTCTGGGCTCTGTCTGTCTCTTGTGCTTCATTAAAATTTGACATTAGACCTTCTACAATTTGCAAACGTGCACGGTAGACCTGGGGCCAACAATCCAGTATCAGCCCTGGACTTAGCTAGCCTACAGTTTATGTGTGTGTAGAGAGTCTAAGATTACCTGTTGTCTATTCTTAGCACAGGGCTAAGGTTAAACAAACATCATGTGTGTGAAAAGAGGCCAAGATTAGGACTACTGTGGGTCATGAAACAATATTACTATAAGAAAATTATTGCAAAAGACATAAACCGCAGGGTGTTAGCAAAACTTAATCACTAAACTTTTTCACTGACCTTTTTAAGTTACTACTAGAAGAGGGAAACATGTCCCCTCCCCTCCACCCGCACCACCAGCACCCACACACACACATAAATACAGACCCCCCCTTCCCCATAATGTGAACCAAGACACTCCAGCCTGGTGAAGAATAAGGCAATTAACAAATAATCAGTTAGTCACCTCTGGCCTTGAAACTGTGTGCTGGAGATCGGGAAAAAAAAAAACAGTTCTCTCAGCAGCGGTTGTTTGGATACAGTGAGAGAAAAATAAAATCATAATAGCTCATGAAAATACCTATAATGTGAAAATTGCAGGCAGTGACTCAGTAAGTGGGGAACGAGGGGGGCATAAAAGTAGAAGCACATGGTCACGCACTGCTGCTTTTGTGCATCCGCTGTGACGGACTGAAAACACAAGAAAGAGACACAAGCAACCCTCCTCCTCCTCCCTCCTGTTGTAGATTATCAGGTTTTCTACCAAACTGAGCCACCCAGCGTGCTTTATAATTTAAGCCTTCATTGCTCCGTTTTTATTTTCACCGTTTACCATAATTTCAAATTTAAAAGCTTTGCCAAAGTGGAGTGTTTCAGCCTTAATGCCCCCTGAGTGTCTGCACCCTGGCCTGCGTTCATCCATTTTAGATGCTTCAAGCGATGAAATTGGAGTTGAAAAGTCACTTTCCCCTAAAATAGACCTGACTGATTTCTGAGTTGGCATTTGTCTTTTTTATTCTTGTTCTTTGTTTTTTTTTTACCTCCTGGTTGCTGATGTATAAATGCGTTAAAGGAGTAAAAACCTTGCAGCCATTTGGTCATCACTCAATACTGCAAGCCTTCTGCTGTGACTCTAAAAACCTCTTGATCTGTCTCTCGCTAACACACTCACACTGACACGTACACATAAATACTTTACCATATATACCACACATACATACCGAGACCTTTTCTTAAGAGCAAGACAGCCACGTATGAATGAACTTACTTGAGCCCAGGAATGTCTAGTATATTGCTGAGGCCCGTCCAGTTGATGTCCAACAGCTAAAAGGAAAATAAGAATGGCATGTCAGTTAATCAGGTCCAACCTGCTGCACTGCACTTTTCTACCTCCTCAACAAATGCATAAAGACTGGTAGAGCAGAGGATCAAATTACTTTCAATTGATCCAACACTTAACTTTATTGTGATGCGGCCCCTGCGCTACATTTACCAGTCTGTGTGTTTCCTGGCCAACAAGTCCCTTGATGACTCACAGCAGAGTGGATATAGCAAAATGATGCAGCAAACTAAAACAAATCAAGCTCTAGGAAAAAATAAACACTCTTTAAATACCTTTCATATAAGATACATGATCACATATAAGAACAAGGTGCCCTTTATTATAAATCTGAAGATCCATTTTAAAATGACGTTTTTGTTTTTTTTTTGGAAAACAATCACTGCCTCACCTCACCTGTTACTTCGTCAACCAAATCTTCAAGTATTCACTATCAACATTTTGGTAGGGGGAAAAAAAGGCGTGGCCTTTTCCAAAGGGTGCATATCTCATTATAGAACAAAGATCTTCAAATATTGACAAGTCAAACAGCACTAAATTACACACCAGTTTGGTGATGGCATGTTAGTAATATATAAAAAATACGAATGGAGCCTGGCCTCAGATATTTCAGCTCAGAGACTTTCCCTTTTTTTAGCTTTGCCCATTTATGTTTGCCGTAGATTTTTAGCGCTTCAGTGAACACTTTGTGTGCGTAGTTACGTACATGAGTCACAACAGAGACAAGAGATACTGGCATGGGTTTGAAAAAAAAACACCTGGTTTACTGAAATATTTATAACAGCAGCAGCAGCCCTCTGGGCTCTCATTAGCTTCCAGGTTATAATGAGGTCAGTTAACATTGTACTTTTCCACGGTTATGGCCCATTTTTACTAATTATTCTGTAGGCAAAATAATAGGTAACAAATATACACTAATTTAATTCATTTGCAGGATAGAGCTGGTGGCTTGTGACTCAAATGAGGTTAAGAAATGATGGGGAAAGAAAGAACAGCTTAATACAGCTAAATCAGGTGAAGATGACATCAGCTGCGGCAGGAAAGTCCTCAGTAGACAGATCCTGCCTCTCAGGGAGCTTTCATCAGTATCCGCCTCTAAGCTGAAAGAATTGGTTTCAGTGCTTTCTTAATGAGCAGTTCTCACCCTTTGGTCTCACCATTGGATGCTCACACTGCAGCAGATGTAGTGAGCGCTGCAGGGAAGAAGTGATCATTGTGAGACCTCGAATGATCTGTGTGTATGTGTGTGTGTGTGTGTGTGTGTGTTGGGGCTAAGCCGTGTATGTCACTCATTCAAGAGATCACAAGCTTTGCTCTGGGCTGGGGGTGCTCCTATGTAATCTGGGGCTCTTTCCCAATCTGAAAATCTCCTAATTTGGATGTTCACCATGTCTACAGACCTACTGGTTTGCAATCCAAACAGCTCACATTAAAAAAAAAAAAGCATTTTCCATTTTTTCCCTCATTCTATAATAGTCAGAATGTCAAATAACCAATCACAATCACAATCAATACGCTCCATTCCTGCACTCTGCTGCAAATCAACCATTTTACCTCTGAATTACCACAATCACTTGTCATTCAACTGAGCCTCGCTGCTGAATTCCCTTTGAAAGTCTGACCGCACAATGTGCTTCATCTTTTTATTTACACTGCACTGCATTGCATCAGCGTGATTACACAGCCCGGCTGTGGTCTAGACCTCTTATGGTCTGGGAATGTTTCTCTTTTATATGGCACACAAGATCAGACCATCTATGGAGAGCTGAAAGGAGGAGGCAGAGGATGGTTTATTAGAATACACTGAATTACAGGGTATGCTATATTGATACTACCCTCATAGGAAATCACTTATTAAAGGGAATTTATTTTCTCTCTTTCTCCACATGAAAACATAATGTTCCACTAGGAGCGAGAAGAGATACAAGTGCACTGGGCTCAGGGCCACAGGAACAGCTGCTGATGTACAGCCAGTTGATGAAATATACAGTACCTGGACACCAAGTAACATTAACACCCTCGTGCTGCATGTCTATATTTGCTTGCGTTTATATGTGTGTGTGTGTGTGTTTGTGTGTGTGCGTGCGTGTGCATATGCAGGGCGGCATTTTGATTTACTGAGTGGAGCTGCTGGCCGCTCCCTCCAGCCTCCTAGAGGATGATCTCCACCTTGAGTCTCAGTTAAGTGCCTGGGGTACAGAAATCCACCAAAGTAGGGCTAGCCTGATCTGCAGCTATTTAAAGCTCTCGTATCGTTCCACTGGGTAGTCCTATTTGGTTTAAATCGGTCAAATATTTTTAGGCCGCGCAGCAGTGGCTCTGCACTGGGGGTGAAGAGGGACACTGATGAAATATGCATTGGCAAGTATTTGATATGTAAGCACCTGGCATTGCAGCATGCAATCAATTTAGACGCATTTAAGCTGTAAGATGAGAAGTAATGCAGCTAACTGTGCCAGTTATGAAGTATGAATACAAAATGAACTGCAATTTGGGGCTGCAAAATATCTGCATATCATCAAAATGTGATTCTTTTATGATATTATTGTTTAATTTTAAATTGAATATGGGAGCAGTTGCTTTTAAAATATGCAAAATAAGTATATTATAAAATATAAACCGGAGAAATATAGTCAAAATCCAGCTGAGATGTACAAGATAGAGCATCTGAGCAGGCAATTATTCAGAATAGTCAGCAACTGGATAATAGCCACAATGAAATAACACTCCCATCAAATAAAACTGCCTCTCTATCCCTAACTGATCACCCTATTGATTTTGAAAGATGCCAGAGATGAAAAAGAACCACAACGGTTCACTCACACACTATACTTCCATCCCATCATCATTTCTGGTAAAAAATAAGGACACCTCAGCACTGAAAGTTAATTGGGCTGAATGTAATTTTTTTTTCCTTTACCAATAACAGTACATGAGGCGTATTTGTTCGGGGAACATAACTGAAATATGTCTGATCTCTGTCTTCTGTGTGACGTATGAAAGGGATGTATTTGCTTTTCTTAATAACAATGCACAAGGTGAGTAGGACACTGCCATTTGTATAAAGTAACAAACTTGTAGCTTCAGTGGCATTAGCTTCATGCCATGAGTCGTCTCAACAGGAAACAAGAGGCTCTAAAAATGCAGTTTCCTTGTATCTATAATGTCTCTTTGTCTGCTGTGCTGTAAATCTTCCTTATTTTCAAAGGTCAACATTGGCAGTTATGACTATGCAGTGGACAGGTCGCACAATGGCTCCGTCTCAGGTGCTGCAGTTGCATTTTAGCTGAAACCCTGCATTCTCTCATATAGAAATATCAATATAAAAGTAATCACCCATTCACTAAACAATGAAATGATGGATGTCACGTCACCAGCGTCAGGTCTTACCGGTTTCTTGAGGAAGAAGAGAGACAGGGCTCCAACGAGGGGCATGTCGCCCAGCAACGGCTCCATCACCACTCTCAACACTCCATGGAGCTGCGGAAACACGTTGACACACACACACACACACACACACAGTTACAGCGAGAGCTAAAGGGAACTCACACCCCGGTGGCCCTTGACATTCTTTGGCGGTGGAGCTGTCAGCCGCAGCACATGACAGGCTGGAAACTCTATCCTGTCCACTGTCCGCTGACTTCACACCTGCTCTGCATCATCCTCCACCTTCTCCATAACATATTAAGACAATTACAAGGATTATTTCATTGGGAGCGTCTTACACCCACAGCTGCTCTAATCCACACCAGGGCCTGATTGACGCTGCTTTGTTGACGTCCAATACTGATGTTTATCTTGCTGAAACCGGAGTGTCTGTTGTTTTGTGTATTTGCCCACGCCACGTCTGCGTCCATCACCACCGATCCTGGCCTTCAACCATTTATTCAAATTTTTGCAAAGCTGCTGTGCACATTCATGATTCCTATGACCCCATTCATTTTGGTGACACCATGACCTTTCCTTTTTTTTTTGTTTTCATGTCAAAAATATTCAAGCATTCAGGTTTTCACCCCCAGGATTTCATTCGTGTAAGAGTGTAAAGGTCTCTGAAACAGCATTTAGACCATGATGGGATGCTGAAACACACACTTATTTTAGGATCAGGAGCTCTTTAAGACAGGATGAATGGTGACAGATTCCCAGCATAATGTACAGCCCTCGGGGGTACAGTGTTTCGTTAGGAAGTCCTGCTGAAGAACACATCTATCTGCCCCAAATTAGTACTTGCTGGGGGTGGACAGATACAGTTTGCCCGTGTTCTTCAGCAAAAAACAGTTCCCAACAAAACTGTTGGCTCCAAGAGCTGTGGATTATGTCAGGTATCTGTTATTGTTTTTGGAAAGAGCTGTTGCTGTTGAGTTTTTCCACGTGTACATATTTGTACAGTTTGAGCTCCACATGTGGGGAAGTAGATTTTCTTGGTATTTTGGGTGAACTGTTCCTTTAAGTGAAGAATTGCAAAAAGACCCACTATTGAACCTTAAAACAAATACATAGAATGTTCAAACAAAATGAAGTTGAACTGAAGGTTTCCATGTAGCTGTGGTCAGGGCAGAACCTCCATCATATCAACAACATGACTGACACCTTCAAATCCGATGTCACATTTATCGGATTTAAAGGCCAACATGACCCATTGTCTGACATTATTGCACACCAGGCCAAAAGTGTTCAAATGTTTTCCAAAAGTAATTTAATTAATTCTTAAATCTTTTGGAGTGAGTTGCACCCGCTATGTGCAATTTGACCCACCTCACAAAGAGATGGGACTAACGTATTAGCGGTTTAAAATGAGCTGGAGAGAAATGTAGGTCTGCCAGAGTTATATAATGGGAGCGGTTCAGAACAAATGTCTCTCAGGGACAGACCTAACAGCACTTGGTCTCCAAGGAGGCAGATTGATTGTTTTTTCTGCCAGCTATGTTCCACTGCAACAACAGCCAAGGGCCAAGGACATACAAAAAGACCCAAACACACACATACAGTAAGTACACACACACACCTCTCTGTCGTTGGCAAGCACATACACTTAAGCAGAGGAAGTCTTGTGAGGAATACTATGCAGCTTTAAAGTTCATATTTTTTATTATGTGAACATTATATTTGATATTTCAATTATTAAACCAGAAGCTCAGGATCATCAGTAACACTAAAGCCTTATCATGTTTTTTATGCTTTATCCCTGTAGAGATTTTGAATATCTCCCTTTAAATCCTCACTATCGTTTACCACAGTTCCCTTTTCTATCCTCTTTTTATTGTATTTATTCATTTATTTCATTTACCTCGTAAAACACTTGACAGCGGCTTTTAGGAAAAGCATCGCATAAATATTTCTTTACTTTATTACTATATGACCGAGGTCAGTGCAAACAAAACGAGAACACCTTTACTCTAAATACCAGAGTCAAGACTATAATCTGGGCTGTCATACCGCTGCACAATGCAACTGTATTCTCCTGCTTGCCTGAACTTTTCCGTCCGAGTGAACTTCATGTTGAGGCATTTCTTAAAAGTTACTGCACGGGAAGAACAATTTGTACTGCAAAAAGCTACTTCTCTAAATGTAATCTGTCCAAAGACCTCTGGCATCCCGGCTCTATGTGCCGTACAAAAAAGGGAGTAGCTCTTAAACTGTTCACCCATCTAAGAAGCTGTTCAAATTAGAGCTGATAGGGCGGACCTTTACCTCGGGCCCCCGTGTCATTTTGTATCAAATGCTTAAGGCCGTGGTAGAGGCCAGAAATCATGTCAGAGCTACCTGTATCTGTGAGGATGTGTCAGCAAGACAGAAACAAATAAAGCCAAGAGTTTTTCTCTTACCTGGATGCTCTTGATGCCAGCTTTGCAGTAGTATCTTTTGATGTCCACATCAATTTCAGTATTCCCAACAAAGCTGAATAACAAAAAAAAATAGGAGTAGGTTTGCTAAAAATGCCACAAAAGGATTTCCACATGCACTTGGACATCATTTTAGGACTTTTCAGTTACTTTTGAGGTCATGTTAGGCCAAATAAAAAAAAACATCATAGAGGGTTCTTTTTTTTAACTGATGATCTTGTTTATGTAAGAAATTTTGATGGAAGCATTCATATTAAAACTGCTGCTACATCAATGCAAATACCCATTTTCCCCAGGATGTTTTAGCAATGATGCTCATCTTTTAATAAAAAAAGAAAAAAATATTTTCAAGGCCATTCATTCATTATCTCTTTATGAAATCCACAAACTTTTGAGAATTTTCAAGCACCATGGAAACGCTGCCATTTGATATAAACTTGACTCAGAGGCAGTCAGTGCAGCAGCGATTTAAACTGATCTGATGGAGCGTGATGTCGGCGGGCTCACCTGATCTGAAGGTCCATGATGATTTGGCGCTTGTCCACATTTTCCGTGTAAACTTTGACCCCGTTGACCCTCAGGGGCTAGACCGAAAACAGAATGAACAGTTATGGCCCGTGTATCTCTCTCCTGTCCATCAACACCCCGCCAGCACCTGCACCATTCCTGGATCCCTGCGTGGTTAGCATGAGGTTGACCCCTCCTGCCGACCCCGCATGGAAACTATTTAAGAAACAAGCGCGCCCACATGTGTGTCCGGCGTGCATGTGCACACACACACACTCACACCAGCTGTCCCAACAACACCTGCTGCTGGTAGTCTGTTTTGTCACTGCTGCAACAACACTTGGCGCCCCCCGAAAGCACCGCGCAGGAATACCAAGAGGCACTTACTTTGTCTCCCATGTCAATCTTGCTGAAGCAGAAGGTGCTGAGGTGGGCATTGGCCCCCTTCACCGCCGGCTCAATCGTCTCGCGAAACAGCTTCTCCACAAACTGGCAGATGTACGGCCACATCTGTCTCACCGTCTGAGGGGGCGCAGGGGAGGGAGAGAGAGACATCACTGGGCTGGCATCTGCCCAACTGGCAACCCCCGAGCTTCATAGGGGAGTCACAGTGAGACTGCTGATGGGACAAGCTAAACACTGGCGCATTTTGCCCTCCCATAATTATTCAGAAAGGCTCGTACATGTGTGACTCATGCGGATAAACACTGCTACCTACTAAGACTTCAGTCACTGCCTCCACCTTGCCTCCCTCATACAGGTACATCTGCCACTGTCTGAATAATATAGCCGCATTTAAATATTTACAGTGTAGGTATATTCAAGTAGACTCATACACATCAAGATGTGACAGTGACCGATGCAATTTTGATGACAGTGTCCAGATATTCTTAATGTATACTCGATGAATATTTTAAACTTTACATCCAGTGTGCTGCCACAGTGTTGCAAAGGGGTAAATGTGACTGGACAGCTGATTTATGCACACTGTGCAGTGAATGCATCCAACAGGACTACAGGGAAAGGGCTGTAAATGCGGCCAAATGTGCTGCACTGTACAATATGGTTAGATTCAAAGCTCAAGTGGGAGGGAGAGAGGAAGAAATATGTAGACAGAAATACAGGCTACCTGCACACCTTGTCTATCCCACAGTCCATACAGCAAAAGTAAGACTTCAGTCACATCGGACAATTAGATCCTTTACCTTGTTTAGCCACTCCACTCGTTCTACATCTGGAAAGTGGACCTAAATTGGAGTAAACAGAGCAGATAGTCATCATGTTTTATTCCTTAAGCCTACTAATGCAACATTAAAGGGACATTCCACATGCATTCAGGAGGCTGGAACAGCAAAAAGTTATGAAGGTGATGTGTTTTAATGTGACAAATGAAACTGAATTTTGGGATTTGAGTCTGTGCTTTTTTTTTTTTTTTTTTTTTTCACAAGAACTTGCATTTACTCACACGTTTATTCAACTTCAATTTGATTAAAAAAACAGTTTGAAATTCCTCTAATTTGTAGCACAAACATGCAAACTCCACTCAACCACTGATCTATAATACCAAACAATACAGGCTATAATTGATTTTATTATAGATCAGTGCATGCCACCTTTCAAAAGGACAATTTCAGGTTCAACTCTCAGATTGACAACATCCAAGTACTAAAAACAGGAGCTTGCATTTGCAGATGTAATCAAACTGACTACAGAAACTCTGGGAGGGAAGCCAAAAAACCGGAGGAAAATTAAGATTCTCTTGACGGATCCAAAGAAAAGAAAAAGTCTGATCCCCCTCTGTTCACACGCACGCACACACGCACACATGCACACACACACACACACACACACTATTATCAGCCTGACACTCCTTTTAGTTAAGGCAGTACAATACAACAGTCACACCATCTTTCAAAAAGTGTTTCAAAGAAGAAAAGGTTGACAGTGTTTCAACAGGGTTTTGGTGTGTGGGAGCTTTTTCTGAAAATGCCTTTCAGTTTGGGGTTAATGTACAAAGAAGACAATTCAAGGCACTGTTCAACCGAAAGTTTAAAAAAATGTTTCAAGCAGAGTTTTTTTTTTTTCTTTCTTTCTTTCTTTCAATACATTCTTTTGAACAAGCCATGAAGGAAAATGCTTTTTCAATTTTTGCCTGAGGACCGCTTTGGCATTCTTTCCTCTTTCACTAAAAATGGGATTTCTATACTCCATATCAGAAAACAGAGAACCTGTAATTTTATTTGAGACTGCATAAATGTGACCAAAGGCTGGATGTGCTCTAAAAGGCAGTTATTGAAGAAATAACAGCTGCAGAATTAAGACTATTACTGTGCATCTGCAATCGACTGAATCAAAATAAAAGGGATACCATATCACATTTAGCTGAAACACTGCACCAAATGTGAACTACACCTCCTCCATGCCACCTGAGCGACTAAAGGTGGATTCAAATAAAAAGTTAGAGGAAAGCCCTGGAGATTAACTGTGCACAAAGGCATGCAAACACACGCCTTAATAATAAATACAAGATAAACGCTGCCTCTGACGCAGCGTCTTGCTAAAACAGCTAAAAGCGCTGCACCTTTTCATGACAATAAATTTGATTGTGACATTCCCGGGTCACACCTGCGAAATGAAATGATGGAAGCAGCCGTCCGGAGCGCTGGGGAGAGAAAACATGTGAGGGGCAGCGCTATTGCTCATGTGGGCGGCAACAGTGCTGATCCAGCGTTATGGTGGCAGAGGAGTGTAGAGAAGTGACCCGAGCAGGAGGGCAGGGAATAGAGAGCTCTGGTGGGCAAGACAGACTGGAGCCTATAGTTTTCTTTTAGGAGGTGGGAAGTTATGTAATCATTAGGAACAGCCACACTGACGAGGCTCCACTATTAAACCTGACACACTGACCTAACTCATTCAGACAATGTGGGTGAAGAGCAGCAGTCGTAATGGATCACTCACTCAGCGGGACGGGCTGATTCTGAGTAAAGAGCCGAATGGAGTCATCCTTCAAAGCAGAGACTGGGAGCGGAGCAGCGGAGTCAATTACTCAGCCCTGCTCATCTCCGTTTGTGTGGAACTGAAAATTAACCGGGG
The DNA here is from genome assembly GCA_900302615.1 of Holocentrus rufus. NCBI lineage: Eukaryota > Metazoa > Chordata > Actinopteri > Holocentriformes > Holocentridae > Holocentrus > Holocentrus rufus. The sequence goes on from OMLF01014746.1 coordinate 24,575, forward strand.
TGGATATCATTAAGGCGTAATTAAGAGGCCGTTTGGGTCTGATCAAAACATTTAAGGCCTTTCTCTTCCCTCTGAGCTAAGACTGCTTGATACCAGCACATGGGTATGCAATCAGGAAGTCAATAAGTGCAGGGAGAAATGGGAAAAAGTAATTAGAAATGAATGAGAGCTGGCTGACCAAAAGAAAATTGACTTTGCGAACTATTTGATTTGCCTGATATGTTCCACTGATTTGCCCATATGCAACGTGCACCTCTCAAAATTCACTCTGAAAAGTGCAGCCTGTAGCTACTAAATGTCTAAAATGTTGGAAATGCAGACAGACTCCTCTGAAGGATGCACTTAGCAAGCCCAGTTGGGTTTCTGAAGCAACACAAAGGCCTATTTCTTTACCACTGCCTGTGTCCCTGAGGACTTTAAAATAAGAATACCCCACTTGTGCAGCAGGTAGCTGCAGCTCCAAGCAGCCAGTGACTCACCTTGGATTTACAGTCAAGGAAATAAACTGGAACAGGCAGTGCACTTTGGTAATATGACAGCATTGGACGGAGTTTCACTGCATCTCTATTGGCGCTCAGGACTGGCTAGTGGGAAGAAACTGGCACTGACCCAGATTCAACAGCCACTTACAGGTGAAAACGTCCACCACTGATGACAGCACAGCATAGATGTGCTGACACGTACCCAGCTTGTCAGTCTTAAGTCATTTCATTAAGTAATCAGCTCTGAAATCTCGTTCAAAACAAGAGCAGAAATCTCCCAGTGGGATGAGATGATCCCACTTGTTTCCAATGCTTATTAACTTGTTGACAGAATTCACAGGTGGGCTGTTCTGCCTTATTCTGCCTTGTTTCAACATATTTATACTGTTTTTTTTCTGTAATTTACTGTAATTTTTCTGTTCAAAGAAAAATCACTGAAACAAGTGAAACTGCATTGGAAACAAGTGGGATTATCTCATCTTACTAGCAGGTTTTTTTCACTTGTTTTCAAAAAAACAAGATTTGAAGACTGAATACAAGACTAAATGGCTTGTTAAAATGGAAATTTTTCTGCAGCAAAGGACCAACCTTTGGAACATGCAAATCCTGACTGAAGAGTGCTGGGATATGCTGTGTGTCCCTGTGACAGTCAGATACAGTCATCCATTTCCTCTTTCCCCTAGACAAAGACAGCAGCCTAATGCTGCGTGCAGTGCCTGACCCAGGGCAGGGAATGGCCACGTCGCTCAAAAATGCTTTTATCCTTTAAGTGAGGTGCAGCAAAACACCATCCTTTTAACATCTACCTCCTCCGCCCACCCATCCTTCCCCCTACTTAATAGCCTCAACACCACCTCAGTCTTGTGTCAGCAAAATTAGCTTTTCACCGTGCTCAAAACAGCCACAAACATAAGGCTGCACCAAACATCACACACCAGTTGAGTGGTGACTCCAGGATGAGTGTGATACACCAGCAGCTGCCACTGTCTGACACATTATTATGGAGTTAAGAGGAAGACTTACAGTTACTAGTTAAGAAATTAAGTACCTTTGAGACTTGAGGTTTCAACAGTCAGTTTATATCTGTTCATGGGACTTCAAAGAGAGCTTAACCCTGGATATAATGTAGGAGTCTGCAGGTAGGATGAGGCTGAATGAGATGAACCTTGAATATAAATTAACAGCGCTTCAACTCTAAACAACCTTTAGGGCAGATTAACTGCATTAATTAAACATAATACCCGCAAAGAAGCCGATATTTTTTTTAATTTGCCTTTAAATCCTCTCGTGATGCAAGTCACCAGCCGTGTAATTGTGTGACACTTAATATTTTGGATAGCAACGAGGAACTTTTTTTTTTCAAAACACTATATATCAACTTTGGGGAAAAGCACAATCTGCAGTTTTTCATTCGGCCTCTTTATGATTTCATCCATCTAGCCCGCAGTTTTTATCACTTTGTCAACAATGGACCAAAGTTACCTAGAGCAATATCCATTGAAGGGTATTATGATTTGTTTTAATTTGGTGCTATCAATCACTGGGTTGAAGTAAGCCCCTCTTGTTCATAGCCAAGTAAAACAGCTTTTCTGCCAGTAATTCAGAATTTACAACTATATAGACCTCAGTCAGTGCATCATTATGAAATACTCTCCTCTAACTGTTGAGGCAGACTTCAATTTGATGTTCAGTTGAATATTAATTTGTGCTTGGATGGCACTCAGTCAAATGCAGTCTAACTTGTAATCTATGGTTCCCAAACAGGGGCCTGGGGGCCGTCTGGGGCCACGAAGAAGGTTCCCATCTACATGAGGATTAGCTTGATTTGACTCTTGTGATCACTAGAATTTGGAACAATGGTAAAACGTAGTTAAACAATATAACTAATGAGATTAGAAGTTTTAATCTCTCTATTTACAGTTCAGAAAAAAAACCTTTTACCAGCTCACTGGTCTGTGGTCTACAGTGCATTGATCTGGGAGTCCTTGACATGAAAAAGTCAAGCACCCCTGTGTTATCTAACAAGTTTACAAAGATAAATGAGTGCAGTAATAGAGTGTTCCTGCAAGAGGGATGGCAGTCTGGGTCTTAAAATAACAGGGAACCCGTGGGCATGTTTCCTTTGCACCATGGTGTCTGATTTACCATTGTGCCATGCTGTATTTAGACTGGGGCTCAGTCTAATGTCACTGCTGAGGGACAGCTGCTCCATCACAGCTTTACAGCTCAACACTGCTCCTCCTCTTGTCATCTGATTATTTTTTCCTGGAAACTCAAAAATATGGTTCACAAATGTCACATGCTTTTCAGAGAAACACTCGGCTAGGATAAATGACAGATGAGATTATTTCGTCTGTGCGACTTTTCGATGTAACAGGGCATCTTACCCATGGTGGTAGATCAGAGGTTGTAAGACTCTGTTTGACACTTCTCTCCTCTTGCTCAAAGAAAGCCAAGGCTCTGCTCAGTCGGCTGCTCTTGCCCCCTGTGTTTCTCCTCCACCAGAAAAACATTACAAGTCCGATCAGCAGCCAGCTGAAGCTGAATTCAAAATAGCCCAGGGCGTAAATGGGGAAGATAAGCACGAACGTTTTGGCGAACTGGACCCAGGTCTGGGTCAGCTCACTGGTCGAAGACACCGGGTTATCATCAGAAATGTTCTCTGGTGCAGGATCAGCAAAGTTGCTGCTGGGCTGAACTGGACTCGGTGAGTTATGTCCATTCTCCTTGGGTGCTGTCGGATTTGCATTGTGTGAATGGGCTCCTCGCACAGCGGTCATAGTGTCTCTTGACATGTCTTGGTGCCCGGAGTCTGTCTTCAAACTGCTAAAATGCGGATACAGTCGGATCCCATGTGCGAGCGGACCTGTCGAGCCAAATTCTCACGTCGGTTCACTTGCAAACCAGCCCATTGCCTTCAGAGAAACCGCTGGCATTGACTGATTTCTTTTTTTCAAGGTCTGCGACTAATTCCTTCGGAAACCATTCTATTGATTACAACGATTTTACTAGCCAGTCCATTACACAGCCTCACTCGCCTCTGCCTCTTCGGTGTGTGCGATGGGAAGGTCCAGCTCCAAAAACAGAGGCATCCTGCTATGAGCGCTCCTTGTGCCCATAGCTCAGCTAAAGAGTACAAAATACCGCCATCTGGTGCTCAATAGCGGTAAACACACTTGTAACCTACAAATAAAACTATACTTAAGGCAAAATGTGCGTTTCAAGTCCGTTACAAGTATTCTTTTTTCATACAGGCGTGTAAAAGATTTTTCAAATATGAGCAAAAATCTCAGTTAGGTCAAAATAAAGAGCACGGAAACATCGATCGGAAGACACTTCCCCAGCAACATTACAGCAAACATAAACGGCATCACTATGGTTATTAGAGTCAATAATTTGGATTAATTAATCTAGGAACGTTATAAGATTTGGCCAAAATACACATTTGTATGCTGTTTCCATGGTGACGGCTGTTGATTCCAGCGATTGCTCTGGTAGCGTTTAATAAGTCTGTTGTCAAGCTGATATGACGCGCTCTCCTTGGTTTCGACCAACTGCGCTTGCGCATTAGAAATCTCTGATGGCGGCGTCAACATAGAAGTACAAGCTTATTTTCAGCTTTCGTTACTGAAACATGTTTAGGAAAAGAACACCGATGAAAACATGCACAGTGACAAGGTAAGTTAATAGCACCGCCTCTGTTCTCAGCGTATACGGGCTTTATTTGAGAAAACACTGACTGTAATGTTAGCTAGAAGGTATCATGTTTGCTGTGTTACCTAACATTAGCTTAGGTAATTAACCGTTATCATGCTAATTTGCATCGGTTTGACTCAAATCAGGCAGAAATATCACCTGACGATACAGTGAAATTGCTAATAAGTAAATGCAAAAAAACTATTCATTTAGAAAATATCCAAGGAAGACACTTGGAAACCAGCCGACCTAAGAAGATACATCAGGGTAAGATTCTGAGTTTAGCATAACACAAATCAGTGCAAAAGTTGTTGAGTGAAGCTGTACTTTTCATGTAGAAAATGACATACAGATAATGCATGTCTTTTTATTTAATGTTTCAGGATGGAGCACCTGGGGAAGAATATATCAGGAGGCGAGATGAGACTGAGAGAAAACACAGGGGTGGGGAGTCTGTCGAGAGGCGCCACAGAGACCCAGAAAATGAGTCCAGACGAGAGAAGGACAAGCACAGGGAACGGGACAGAACGAGGGAGAGAGGGAAACCGCCAGATGGAGAAAGAGACAGATACCTAGACCGAAGGAAAGAGGGATCAAGAGACAGGAGAGAGGATAAGAATAAGGAGGAGAGAGACAGAGAGAGGAAAAGAGAACGAGACAGAGTTGTAGATCCAAACAGGCACAGCGACGATTACCGAGAGATTAGGGAGAGGAGGCGGGATAGAGATGAAAACGAAAACAAGAATAGAGAGAGGGAGAAGGAACAACATAGAGATAGAGAGAAAGAGAGGATAAGAGAGAGAGAAAGACCCGACGAGAGGGACAGGGACAAAAGGGGGGAAGAGAGAGACAGGGAACGAAGGAGAGAAGAAAGGGCTGAGAGGGAGAAAAGGAGACACGAGGAAAGCGGGGAAGGAGGAAGAGACAGGGCGCAAAAGCATGATAGAGAACAGAGAGACAAACACCGGGAGAGAGAGCAGCACAAAGATGAATATCAAGACAGAAGGAGTGACAAAGAAAGACAAGAGAGACATGCAGACAGAAAGCGTTCAGAACAAAAGGAGGAAAGAGGTAAAGTTAAGCCGGTGTGCTCGCCTAGCTTGCCATACCTGCAGGATTATGGTTTTTCATATTGGGTAAATAATTCTATTGTTCTGTTTTCAGGGTACAAAGAAGAACGCAGAAAAGATGAGGAGAGAGAAAGGAGACACAAAGAGAGAAGGCAGCACGTAAGGATCTTCATTAATGTTACCTGTCCAATACACTGTATCTATTCTGATAAATGTTCTAAATCTATGTGATAAATCTTATAATTTTACCACAGGTAGATGCACTCAGTGGTATTTTGCAAACAATCTGTTGAAACAACCTCCTAGTCTTGCACATTTGTATGGGACAGCCTATTTGGGTCTAAATCCCCTCGTGTGAAAAATTCTTTGGGCCACTCTCTGAGGATTTTCCTGCTCTCCAGGATGAAAAGCGGAGGCACGGCAGTGAATCCAGGGAGCAAAGAGACTGGAGGGGCTCAGACGGGTATCAGCGTGGTGACAGAGAGCGAGCAGAGCGGGATAAACACAGGGAGAGAAGGCTCAAGGAGGAGGAAGACCCAGAGAGGGGTCCCAGAGACAGGACCAGCACCAAGAAGACAGCACCTGACCAAAGTCGTAGTCATAAGACTGAGACTACAGAAACAAAGGTTGGAATTATTTGCTGTTATAATATTTATAAGAGCATTCCATTACAGGTCTGTTGCCCTTATAATATTTACAAGAGGGTTCTATTAGACCAGCATTGCCCTTATAATATTTACCAGAGCGTTCCAGTTTTCTGTCGTTTGGTTCTCTGATAGATTTCATGGCTTACTTCTACTGTGTGTCTTCTTTTCTAAGCCCTGGACAGCTAGTGTGAAAGATGTAGGAGACACAGCGGAGCCTGTAAGAAACTCGCTTTGGCTAATCTGCTCTGTCCATTGAAGGAAAAAATCCACCCGAAAACAAAACAGCAACTGGATTTCTGGATGTATTTTATTGTTTGGTGGTGTTTACCTATCATTTCTGTAGATGACTGGCCAAATGTAGATGACATCATGCTGAGATATTTAGTTACCTTTGATTGTTCATGCCTCTTCTGTTGGGGTTGTCAGAAAGGCTTTCCTGAGAAATGTGAGAAATGACTATAAGTAGAAGTAGATGAGGCAGGTTGAATGAAAGTGGATACACCAAAAAAGGAAATTACAACACTTCATCACAACATAACAACTGAACTTCACAGAGTGATGAGATCAAACAGTGCAAACAGTATTTGAGAGTGGATTTTTTCTTTAAGCCTGCCACCATGAAATCAAATCATTCATATAGTGGATCATGGCTGCTTATAGCAAGCCCACTTTCAAATGGCAAAATTTTCTGATTGGGGTCTTTGGACAAGATCAACTATATGTTGCATAATGTGTGGAGTCTTTTCTTTACCACATACGTATATACATTTCACATCTGCAGGTGGGCAGTGATGAAGATTTGGCCCAAGATCAGGATTATGGTGATTATGAAGATGATTTTGAGGTAAAATATTACTGGGTTCTTCTGGTATCTGCAGTACTTCATTCTAGTAACTAACGGGCTTTTCAGTTATTTCTCATTATTTTTAAATTGTTTTTCACAGTTGTTTTTTTTCTTTGTTTAATTTTACTTTTGCATGCCTTAAATGGATTTAATTTTCAAGAAAGTGGTAAGTATTCTTATCTGTTCCTAGGAATCTTGTTCTTAGCAGCAACATGTTTATTCCTGTAAGATGTAAAGTTTGTTCCTAGGTCTTTAATGATTTCGTTATTTTATGTCAAACATTATGTCATATTTCATAAAGAATGGGTGGGATTTCTTTCTTCGAAGGATTACGAGGAGGATTTTGAGGAGTTGGATGAGAGTGCAGGTGAAGGAGAGGATGAGAAGGAGCGACACCATCCAGAAGTGAAGGAAGAGCCGGACAAGCTTACAGCACGAAGACGAGAGGAGATCAAGGCCATTCAGAGAGCCATGGATGAGGAGAACGAGCGAGCCGGATCAGCCCAGACCAGGACAAGCACCAGCGCAGAGGAGGAGGACAGGCCCAAAGGGTCCAGAGGTACAGTTCGAACTTCTGTATCTTCTCCCTGACAGTTATTATCTTTTATCTGGCACACTTGGTGTTTGAAAATTGTGCATCGTACACTTTATGGAAAAATGCTCTTCTCCTCACAGAGTCTGACAAGAAACAGAGTAGAAGTTCTCAGGGTGGGAAGTTCATCGATTTTGTGGCCGCAAAGCAGCGTGAAGTCAGCATGAAAGTGGCCAACAAACAGAAGTATGTCAGACTGAATAGAGCATGTTCATGTTAAATGAATGGGCAATGAAATCTAATTGGTAAATTAAATTGGTAAAATTTTCAAAGTTATGTTATGTAGGCTGTGAAATTACTGACATTAAACTGTTATTTTTCCAGTCTGTACTCTCTAATTCTACGTTTTTTTTGGTTTTGGGGACTGCAGGAAACGCAGCACAGAGTTGCTTCGCATGATCGATCTGGATTTCTCACCAACTTTCTCACTTCTGGATCTGCAACCTGTCAGTGAATATGACATGTACATCAAAAGCTTTGGAACTGCAAACACCAAACAGGTCAGTTTTTGTTTCTTGATTTCAACAGACATCTTCATCCAGATTACCAAAGGCAGAAGCAAAATGTTATAGTAAAACTAGGCTTATTCCATGCATAAATAACACGAGAAACTGTGCTATTCTATGTCAGGCATATGTCCAGTGTAATGAGGACAATGCAGACCGGGACATCCAGACAGAGGAAATCGAGATGTGTGAGAAGTGGACGCAGCATCCTGCAGAGAGGAGCGGAGCCTGTGGGGGTGAGGAAGCACCATGGTGTTTCGCTGATTGACTCCATCGCCTTCATGCACAGTTCATTCATGTTGTTTTCCATGTTGTGACAGATCCAAACCTTTCACAAGAGGCACGAGACAAAAGCATAAGTGAACTGAACATTGATTCACAGCGTCTGGCAAAGTTTTTACGCTCGGCTTCACAGGTATTCTTTTTCTTCCTTTCTTTTTCACCAAATAAGAAAATAAATAAAGTTACGTTTCTTAACTTCCTGTGGGAAGCTCTTATGTAACTTCTGTTTGCCAGTGCTGACTCCTGTTGTGTTTGTATCCAGGTGATGGTTGTGCTGTTGGAAGAGGAACAAGCTGAGAGAAAGTCACTGAGGCAGCCAAGGACTCAAACAGACACGCTGTCCTTCAGCGACGGCAGTTTACAGATCAACACTAAGTTGCCTTTCCTTTATGGTATACACCACCACCATTTGATTCTTTTGTTCCAACACTGTCTCTAGCCCCAGTCCACCCTATTCCACTGTTATGTCTTACCCTGTCATATCACTACAGTTTTCACGTTATAATTAAGATCTGCCAAGAGACAGATCAGCCTGGAAAGGTCCAAAGAGGTGCCCTTTTCTTTGTGATCCTTCCCAAGATTTCCATTTTTTCCCCTTTTGACTTTTTTTTGGGGAGTCTTTTTGTCTGATATGAAGGTTTAGGTCATGGGGGTGTCTTTTTGTCCTCTATAAACTGTGGGCCTGTAAAGCCCTTTTAGACTATAAACCATGATTAAGAGCTATAAATAAATTTGAACTTGAACTTGAACTTGGGAATATTAGAGGCAGTTTATTTTATCATGCCTGTGTCATCATCTGACACAGGCTTAATCACAGGCAGATATTGTTAAGCTTTTATTTTTTTTCCCCTTCCAGATTCTTTTTTCATCCCCCAGATGCTTACCAGCACAGGATTTTAACCCAGGTCCTCTGGTTGAAGGGCAAATTCCCTACCCCGTCTCGGTGCCTATTCCTTACAAAATAAGAAAAATATACAGGAAAAAGTGCGAGTTGAAACTGTGCAATTACAGTACCTGGGCAGCTCTTTGCCCTGTGACACTGCATTTTGCTTTGTGATTGCAGGGCGTCAGGTGAGTCTGCTGCACTTCTCCCAAGTTCAGAGACAGACCATGATGTCAGTCCACAGCCCTACAGCTAAGCCCAGCGCTGTGCGTCTTGACAGCTTCACCATCATCTGCATCTGGAACATCTGGGAGCCATCGCGACCCCAGAAGATCCTCGTCTACGAGTCTGAGGTAACCTTTTCTCAGCAACTTGGGTCTCATTTGAGGATGAATGACAATAAACATTTATATTTTGTTCAGGTCAGCATTAGTGTATTTTATTTTACCATAACAGCACTGAAAATTCATGATGCTTTATGTCTTGCCTTATTGCACAGCAAAAATTGACAATATAATGCAATCAAAGTGCGATTCTCCACGTATCATGATATAACCAACACTCCCAACACCCATATCTACAAAAATCTTGTAAGTAAAACTGTTTGTATAAAAACTGTTTGTAATGTTCTGTTCTCCAGGTGCGGTGTTGCTGCTTCAGCCCCGGCAAAGCCACACTGGTTTTTGCGGGCACGTCGGTTGGCTCTGTGGTGCTGTGGGACCTGAGGGAGCATGCCGGTCAACACTACTGCCTGAAGATCGGGGATGAGGAGTGGACCTTCAGACACCCCACTTTCTCCACCGGTAAGTCATTATCAGATAGACGTATATCAAAATAGAGCAATGTCATTTATTCTACATTGTTCACTCTCCACTGTTGTTGATGGGGTGAGTATCACAGTGTTGATACTCACCCAACTATCAGGTGATAATAAGCAGATGTTCAACAAAGTGTGACTTGCCTGTTTGATGCACTATGCACTCTGTCACACTAACCATGACCTCAGCTGAATCCGAACACCAAAACAAACCTTGACCCCATTTTTTAAACCTGAACCTTATTCTAACTTGACCACATTTCTAACATCAACTCCAACCCAAGGTTAACCCACTGAATATCTATAGAACACATGCCTTGTCTACGTTTACTTAAGTGAATTCATGTTCACCTGCGGGTTACAAGTGCAGTTATATGTGCAATTCCAGAGAGCAACTATCACTGATAGCGATAGTTTTGCCAGCTGAGAAAAAAACCTCATGCCAAATGGGAAGTCTCTAAAATAATTCCTTGCTCTTTGATTTTAAGAGACAAAACCAAAACCACCTCTTTTTCAATACTATTATGGTGTTTTAGGACATAATTTTCCTATTGTTCTTTCTCCTCATCTTTTATAATGATTTTGTTTAAATATGTTAGACAAGTATCAACACTGAGGGCATGTTAGTCTATTACCTTGTCTGTGACAGTACAGCTCAGATCTGGTCAGTGATTTTGTGTACTGTTTTTGTCTGCTGTTCGCTTCAGTGCTACTGACACACGCTGTTATTTTGATTGTATAAAGCACCCCGGTTTTCATTTATTCTTCTTCGCTGCTGTGTATCCCGCTGTCTGCAGTGCAGCCCCGCAGAAAATGAATGGCAGAGGTCAACAAACAAACAGAGTGTGGTGTTTGTGACTCTTGTCCGCCCCCGCCCTCCTGCCTATCTTTTTCCCAGTAAAAGTTCAGAGGTCTGCCTTCTTATGTAAGAGTGATGATGATTCATGGTGTGCCGATGCCCTCTCCTCTGTCATCTTGTCATCACAGATGCTGTACTGGCCGCCTCGAGTCATTCGTCCTCGGTGAGCTCTGTGGAAGTGGTTCCGTCCACTATAGCAGGGGGACTGAGGCCAGAGGTGCCCCTGTTGGCATCCGACGAAGGTAAAAATTGAAGAGAAGGAATTATTACCCTCATAAATACAGTTTGCACATTGAATGAACTTGTTGTTGTCCCCCAAGATTGAAAACTGGGAAAGGGACTATAGATTAAAATTTTAAAGTTTAAAGTTAAAGTTAAAGTTAAAGTTAAAGTTTTGGAGCCTCTGCTGCTACATTTTGGATGAGACTTTGGGGAATAATTGATTTTGTCTTGTTATTACATTAAAATCCAATATCCACAAAATGAAACTGATTGGTCCACCACAGTGCCACCAACAGGCCAAAAAGTCCCCAAGCTTCAATCAGCAATGTCTCAGACATCGCACATCACCCTGCAAAAAAAAAAGTTACATAAAAAGGGTGATTGCACCAATCATAGGGGACCAAGTGGTCGCTGTTTATTATTTGTCAAATGTTCCATTCTTTGGCTCTCTGTTCTCAGTATTATTCTGTTTCCAAACTCAGAGTCTTCAGGATTGTCATTCCAGTTGGCTTCTCTGGATGAAAGCGGGCTTTTAAATCTCTGGGTAGGTTGGTAAACTCACTGTAAATGCTAGACATGTTTTATGCCGCTCGAAAGCCACGATCTGCATGCTTTCCTGTCTGTGTCCTCTAGGTGGTGGTGGAACTCCCAAAAGCCAATGAGTCAGGCTCCCAGACAGACTTGGGTAAATCAGTCACGTTTTAAAGCACACCCTCCGTTTCCATGAATGTGCCCTTCTTTCCCACACATGTGAGGCTAAACTTCTGCGTCTTTTCCTCTCCATCTTGCAGGGCTCCGGCCTGGGGGCAAAGTAAAGTTGCTTCACAGTTCTTCCCTCGTCACTGCTGAGAGGTGAGATGGATAGATAGCTCTTGATGATCATCCGTCACTGCCAGCAAGTGGGCCAAAAATACCCACAGCGTTTGCCCAGTGGAGCACAGCTGCTCTCTGTGGGTCATCCGATCTTGTTTGTTGTGTAGTGTGAACTGTTGTTGTCACCTTCTCCGTTTGATGCAATGTTTTTGTGGTCATATACATATACATACATATATATATATACAGTGTGAATACGATGCAGTGTCATGTTGCACTGTTGCACTGTTTGTTTTTGGCTGGGAAGACTATGACCTCTGACCTCTGGGATGGGCGTTTCCTACATCTGTTTTGCTCTCTCTGCCCTTCAGGATATCACCACGGGATGCAGTGAAAACAGGGCCGTTACAAACACATCTGTTAAAATTCCTGCCAACTGACTCCAATCATTTCTTTATTGGCACTAATATGGTGAGCATATTATTATGTACCATAGTACGTTTTCATTTCACTTAGCAAATTACAGCATATGCCATTCTTTCCCATATTTGATTACTGTCTCATTTAGTGTCAGAGAACTAATGCAGTTCTTGTCCTAGGGTCTGGTCAATCATGGAACAAGTCATGGGTTGAAGGCTCCACCAAAGTTCTACAGGTTTCAGGAGGGTGGAGTCCGACCTGTTGATGTCAGCGCAATCCACTTCTCACCCTTCAGGCAACACTTGTTTTTGGTGAGAGTGCAGCTGTTTGATTAAAAAAAAAAAAAAAGGTTTTGTGCAATCCTCTGAAAGGTCAGCTGCCCTGGAGGGATTTTGTGTTGTGTTCATGGGCAAGGAGGCTGCTGTAAATCTGAACTGTGGTGTAAATGTTGGTCATTTCAGAGTCTGTAACCACAAGGGGTGCAAATTTTTGGAACAGAGATTCACTTCAATTTATAGGTCATTGGCTGGTGAATGATTAAATATTTTTCCTCTTTGGAACAATTCAGTTCCCATTTAAAAACTGCAATTCAAGTCAGTGATTCGTATTTTTTGACAAACTTTTAATCCATAAAATCAACATGTACAATAATGTAAGACTGTCCTTCTTCTTCTGAAATGTGAAAAAATGACAGAATTTGTTTAATTTTTTTTTTTTTTTTTTCAAAAAGAATTGACATAAAAAAGTTGCAATTCATAGTCATCCTGTCATTCTGCTACATCACCACAATATTAAGTCTTAAAAAATGTGTGAATGATTAAATTCAACTACTTAGCTTCAAATGTGTATGTGCATTGGTTGAAGTCTTGTTTTGTTCTGCCCGTGTGCCAGGTTGGCTGTGGGGATGGCAGCATCAGGCTGCATGCAGTCAGCCATGATCAGCCTGTAGCAGAGTGGAAGAGCAGCACTGCTGGTGAGCCGGTGGTTTGTTTGCAGTGGGCTCAGACCAGACCTGCAGTCTTCTGTGTGCTGGACGCAGCCTCTAACCTCCACATATGGGACCTGCTTAAAAATGACTTAGAGCCTGTCATTACTGAAAGGATGAATGCTGACAGGTAACCACAGACTGACAGGACGGATGCATGTGTGTTTTGGTCCAAAGTATCCACAATAAATAATATTACATTTATTAATTCAATGTCTTTTTCTCCTTAGGGTGACGGCCATGTCTGTGTTTGGAGACTCAGGACAACAAAACACATATTCAGGATTAGCACTGGCACATGAATCAGGAAAAATAGAAGTGCATTATTTCACAAGGAATTTTACCATGCCCAGTTCTGCAGAGGAGAAGAAGCTGGAGAGTATGATAAATGAAGCCTTCTGAAATAATGTCACTGATGTGATTGTGTTCATACTGTCTTTTTGTTTTGATTCACAATATACAGTCTGCTTAAACTCTGGATGAACACTGTAAATACCTTGTGTAGTATATGTAAATTTGAAATTTCATGTGGGATAGTTGTATTTTCTTCTGATGAAATGTTTTTCTCATAACCACCCTCCACAAAAACATATTTTTGCTGAATAGTTAGAAAATATACATTAACATATAAATCAAAACAATGTTACTAAATACCAAAGAGCCTCTATTTTGAATAAGGGAATCAACATACATATACCTGCTACATTAATACACAAAAAGTCTTGGTTTGGTGTAAATATGCTTTTTTGACCACTATAAAGTTTTTGTATTTATCAAGTTCCATTTTGATAAAATAAACTAAGCTTATCTATTATTTTTACTGTTTGCTGTTTTTTTATGTAGGTAACTGATGACAACTATAAAATATATTAAATAACTCCCAAGTGCAAGTCTGCTATTCATAATGGAAATTAATCTTCATTCTCATTTACTAATATTTTAAACCATCCTCCCTCTACATGTCCCACTGAAATGTACTGTTTTTTTCCCACCGTATTAAACAAAATTGGGACAGTACAGTGTTTACCAGATCAACAAACAACACCTGTCTACTTTGTTAACTCGCACAAAATGCTCTCTCAAAATGGTCATCACGAGTGGGCCATCTTATCGGGTATTTTTAATCTTTTAAAATGTACTAAAATGAAACAATACAACAGTACAAAAATTTGGTGCGTAATTTAACACAATGGTGAGCTGCCGCGGTTATGGTCAAGTTAGCGACTGTTGCCTAGCAACGAAGTAGTCTGACGTCTGGATTCTTGGACAGCAGGACCTAAACACAGCAAAAAGATTTGATTTTAATTTCAGGAAACATGGGACGCTAAAACATACATTTGCAAATGATGTCAGTTTCTTGGACCTGATATAATCATCGACGTTCTCTGGAGAAGTTTCTGTTTTAACTATTGTAACGTTACACCAAAACTACAAGAACTTTTTAGTTTCTTGTTAGCTAAACGCCCATGGAGTAAGTGCCAGCATTAACTTACTACGTGGAAGGTAAATCCACCAGAACTACCTTTTATGTGCTGATTTTTATTTTATTTTATTTAGGCGTATTAACGTATATTAATCGAATATACCACAAATAAGTAGGGTGGTATCAAATTTATGTGTGTGAGCCACATAACAATTGATCATTCACTGAGAAGAGTCTCTCTAAAGATGGAATTGCTTTTTTGACAAGCTGTTGTGGTTGTTTGCCTTATAATAAGCACTGTCTGGAGGTCACAGGTTAACCATTTTTGGATGAATCACTTCATCACTGTATCGCCAAATGGATTTTGGTAACTACACACTGACAGACAAGAAGATAACATTAAAACACTCATTCATGCATATGAAGTTTTCAACGTTTTTTGTTGTTGTTGTTGTTTGTTTTGTTTTGTCTAGAGTGCCATGCACAAGCAAATGCAACATAAGCACCAGCAAAAAGAGAGTTAAAAACAAAGTGAGGTCCATGAAGCAGAGAAGGGTGCTGTGTAGAAGCTGGTGGTGATGGCATCCCCT
>OMLF01014746.1:39725-76303 GCA_900302615.1 Holocentrus rufus
GATGGCATCCCCTGCCTCACAGGAGACAAATGAGGAGAGAGAAAGTGGCAGGGAGAGCAGAACACCAGTACTCACTCCCAGACCTCCCTTGAGGCTGGAAGGAAGGGGAAAATCAAGAGGAAAGACACATGGCCACGCTACAGACAAGGTCAGTCTTTTTTTTCACTGAATGCTGGCCTGCTGTGTGAACACTCAGATGTCTGACTCATTATTCTCTCTCTGTTTCTCTATCTCTCTCTCTTGATGGTAAACTCTAAGGGCAAGGAGCAAGTGTTCACTCATGGGGTCCAGCTCCTACACCATATTCCCTGTGACAGCCCTGTGCGCTACATGATGTATTCTGAGGCTGCTGCAGCGTTCATTAGCCTCCACGCAGACAACACAGTCCACTTTTACCAGGCTGACGGCCTCCAGCAGAGCTCCCCAGCCCGCTCAGTCCCCTTCCCCTTCACAGGCCTCACCTCCACCAAGCTGCCTGGTTGTCTGGTGGCTTGGGGTCCGGGGTCAAACCTCATGCTTTTGGACAGTGAGTTACACTGCCTGGCTGTCGCCCATGAGCCCCTGGACATACGTGTGTGTCGAGCTGCGGAGCACTCCACAGAGCTGGTGACTGCAGGGGTGGGGAACGTATGTTTGTGGTCTGTGAGACACATGAGGTGCAAGGTGAAGATACTGGAGGGTCTGCAGCACAGCGTTTTCACTCAAATGGCGTTGGCACCCCCACGCTCTGACAGGCCCCACAGAGCCTTTGCTGTGTGCGGTAGGGTTGTGACGGTGGTCGACCTCAGTGCTGGAAAAGTTTTGGAGCACAAGACCAATCTCTGTTTACGGTGTGTATTGATTCATTTGATGTTGTTGGTGGGGGGTTAATACCCTATGCTGCAGGGATTTGCATTTGAATTTAGATTTTTGTGCATCAAGACTAACAAATTGTGCTTTGCAGCAATATCACTGCACTGGTGTACTGTTCTCAACTGGACTGCTTGATCATCGCATCTCAAGACCTGTCAATTAGAGTGTGGGATCCAGACTGGGAGCTCCGGATAGCATTTGTAGGGCATAATGGTAAAATAATGACTAAAACTCTATTATTATATTATTAGTTAAATGAAGAAGTTAAATTGTTTTGAATCAGTTTGTCATTCATTCATTTAATTATATATGTTGCTTATTTCATTACTCTATCCAGGTGTTACAGTAGACTGTATTTTAAGCTCTATACATTATCATGATACAAATCTTATTGTGACCGAACAATCGTGATATGAATATGAAATATCATGAAACACCCAGCCCTAATAACACTGAGTTTTTTTTGTTACTTTTGGGGTCCAGGTGTGGTGAATTCATTGCTCTATTGCTCTGAATTAGGCGTCTTGATTTCAGCCTCTGTGGATTGCACTATACGTTGCTGGAATGTGGAGGAGGGAGACCAAGTCCAGTGTGTCCACACAAAGGAGGACAACCCCCCCTTGTACATGGGTGGCGCTGGAAAAGGAGGCACCTTCTTCTCCTTTTCTAATCAGGGAGTAGACTTCTGGACTGTAAGCACCTTATACACCCTCCTATGTAAACTGCGAGAGGATGTGAGGCTCCCGTTGAGACAGATCTTAGTCACACCGTTCCCTGCTCCTTACCCCACCCGAGTGCTCTGTGTCAGCGGGGACAGTGATGTCACCCTGGTGGCCGGAGAAACAGGGGCAGTACTGACTTCTTTCACAGCAAAGCAGAAGATTTTGTCTGCTGACTACTGCCTGCACAAAGAAATCCTGCTGGTCCTGACAGAGGCAGGTACGGTGCTTCGGGCCAACACACTCACCAACCCAGTCACACTAATGGGAGAATGGCAGGGCAGAGGCCTGGGGCCCTGGCAGCAGGAGGACGGTGTGACTGAGTATGAGGCCCAGAACCTGCCAAACCCTGGCCCAGCTTCCTGCCTGGTGCTGTACAGTGTGGTTGAAACCCAGAGAGCCTTCGATGGATGGAGGAGTCTGCAGGAGAAGAGAGGACACACTCACAGGAACAAGGCAACTCTTGATGATACCAAGAGCAAGTGAGCTGCTTCTGTGCCGTTCACTTTTGTCACAGTTACAACATTTATCACCTTTATCATCATATTATTGGTGTCACATGAAAACATTGTACAGATAGCCCATGTATCAGCTTGACCACCATGTATTTTAGAGTGTATCCAGTGGGTTTTGAAGGGGTTTCATAAACCCAAAAGGGCAGAGAATTGTCTCAACTCATAGAGGAATATGTAGGTTGTACAAAAAAAGTTAAAATGTTTTCAATATGATATCTTGCTGTAATAACAATTACCTTCTAATTTAGTACACAATAACATATATAATTTAAAAACAGCTCAAAACAGAAAAATCACCCTCTTTTCCCACTGTGGGTGCAAAATGAATTTCCAACGTATTTCTAAGTAAATTCGCCACAATGCCAAAGTGTCTGTATCTTACTGGATTTGATTGTGCTTATGTGCCTGAGACAGGTTTTTGGTGATGCTTGGCCAGAGTGCAGGCTGTGTGAGTGTTCTGAAGCTGGGTAGTGGGAAGGTCCTGTGCAGGAGGCCTGCACACAGCGGCCAGAGAGTCACTGCAATGCAGGCGCACCCTGAAAACAGCTACCTGCTCACCACAGGTACATTCCTGTGCTGCACTATGTCCTCTTGTATGGTGTCACTGTGACTTGGTTGAGTTGATATGATGACACTGGCGGTGATTGGGTTGATGATGTTAAGCTCCTCCCTCTGCCTCTATCTCTTCCGTCAGGTGAGGACAACACAGTTCAGGTGTGGTTGGTCAACCCGTACGTCCAGGTGTGTCTCACCCAACATTTGAGTGTGTGCTGTGGCCAGACGCCACTCCACCTGGCCATGCTGGGACCCCGGCTGGCGCTGGCCTTCCAGGACCTCCACAGTGCCACCTATAGCCTAATGCACTTCAACCTGCTCAACCAGAGCCAGACTGACCACCCGCTTGGGGAGGACCATTTAGACTGCTTCACAGGTCACAGAGACAGCAACTGCAGCATTGAAGACAATTTATTCCCTAATGTAAATGGTGGTCCACTGTGTGTGTACTTGTGCGAATCTGTGTGCTTGCTCTTCATGCAGGACTGTGTGTGTGTCCTGAGCTGAGAGTGTTTGTATCTGGCAGTCTGGACGGGACTGTGCGTATTTGGAACAAGGAGAATCGCCTCATGAGGTTGGAACTCATTACTTGCCACTGGCTCATTGCTTTATGGAAGTAAAGCACTAAAAGGAGCCATTGTCTTTTTGAAATCACAGAGGGAACAGAAGGTCTACAAATGTCTAGTTGTGTCTCTCACCCCTCAGGACACTCCAGCTGAGTGCAGACCCTGAGTGCTTGGCTTACAGGGTGCTAAGAGGAGAAGTGTTCCTGGGCATCAGAGGGGATCTGTACAGGATGAACTGTGCCAGGTTCCTGCCTCACTCCTACCAAGAAAGGGTAACTTCCTGGTGGCCAACTGGCTCGCTGCTTGATGATTGAATGGATGATACATTTTTAGCAAAAGTTGCAATGCGGCTATCAAATATCGTCTTGTTCTCATTTTTTATTTGCAGCTCCTTTCCACTCTTAATTTTGACCCTGTTGTCGACTTGCCTGTCATCCATATGACTGCAACGCACAGCAAACGAAAGTAAGATTCACTCATATTACTTACTAAGAATAATACATGGTAATGACCTGGTGATTCATGTACAATATTGGTACAAACAGGACTGGGAACATATCCATAAATGAGGAGAACAGCAAAAACTTCACAAGCTCATCCGGAAATCCATTGTTCAGTGGAGACATGTGGAGACAGAAGGTGTGTTTGAATTGATAATACATGAATATATACAATGCATGTCGCTGTAAAACCGTAATAAAAAATGTGTGAATCTCTTTTCCATCTGTCTCAATCCAGGACTATGAGAGCTTACTGGCACGGGACGAAGACTTAGCTGCACTCCTACAAGGCACAGTAAAATGCAAGAGAAGAAAGCCTCCCAGTACAGAGCAAACCCAGAAAGAGGCCTTTGATCGCTACATGAAAATAATTTACGGCATGCCTCCCATTATTCAGGTTCTTAAACTGCTCTTCTTCCCCCAGATAAAAGCTTTTATACGTCTTATTTGAATATGTGCCACATTTTTTGGCTGCGAGTGCTGTGTGTTTAATGGTGTGTGGCTGTGATTTCAGTTTGAGTTGGAGGACATGTTTGACCCAGATGAACTTCTGTTTTTTCCTGAACCACTTGACGACGAGCCCACTACTCCTCCTGCCTTAGAAGAAGACTTCTGCCCCATCTGTAAACCGGACAGACCTCAGACTGCAGAGACAAGGAAGGAGGAGGTAAAGACTGAGTGGTTGCACTGATAGTACGGCAAGCAAAAGCACACTTCTGTTCATTCTGGATTGTATTTTAAAGAGTGTTTCTTTGATCACCTCGTTTCCCCGCTCATCTGATTTTTCTCCATGTATAATCTGTGTGCAGGAGCCAGCCCAGTGCAATGCAGCAGAATCTAAATCAAAGCCAGTGCTGATAGAGAAGTCGTGGCATGATTTAGTAGTTGACAAGCCTGTCCCCACGCAACCCCTCAGGCCAAAGCCCCGCCAGATTTGGAAATATGAGGTGGTAAGAGAGTGTATTTCCTTATTTTCATATGGAATGTCTCTGGCAGTAACAGAGAGTAAGGAAACATGAATCATCAGTATCTTATAAGGAATAGTTGTCCTATAGTGACCCGTGCTTGTGTGACTTATCCTTGTAGCCTCAAAAGCCCCCTTCTCCAAGAGAGCAACCCAAACCCAAAACCCCTACTCCACCTCCTATTCCACCTCCTTCTCCACCGAGGACCCCAGCACCAGTCCCGCCGAGGACACCCACCCCTGAGATGCCAGGGTTCCTCAAACAGTTTGTGGAGGAGGGCTGGTTCAGCGACATATATCCAGATCGCAGAGTAATCCAAGCTACCTTTAAAGATATCTCCTGTGCCAAAGTTCAAACCTTTGAACTCTCATCCAAGTGCTTGATGTGTGCGTTTGTTTGTGTTTGCAGTGTATCCCGAGCACCTTATCTCCAGAGGATTTCTCCTTGCATCTGATAGACTATCTAAACAAGTGCAGTGCCTCATCCAAGATTAAGATTGTGGCTGCGCTGCAGGCACTGCACAGACAGGGGCTCTTCAAGAAAATAGACATGTTTTACAAAGGGCTCATTGACTCTGTGCCCAAACACGTCAGAGTTAACATGGTACTCTATGTCCAATCTCCTGTTCATTTAAAGTTCTGAATTTTGAGGTTGTGTCTCAATTTTTACCTGTATGTGTGTGCTTGTGTTTGTATGTTTCAGTCCCCCGAGGAGCACATCCTAATTAGTGAAGTATTACATCTGTTAGTGTGTATAAAATCTGACAGCTGTGACCTTGTGATAAGTCTTCTCACTCTTCTGGCCTATAAAAAACTGGGTCTCTGGTTAGTATATCAATGCTCTTCTGCTGTTATGAATGTTAATGGATGGCAACAGCCTCTGAGCATTTTTTTCTCATCTTCGCAATTGATCAAATAGATTATTCTCAAGTGAAAACTTCTTTAATTGACTGAAATGAGTCCAGATGTTGGTCTGAGTTATCCTGCTGTCCCGTCAATAGGAAAAAAGTCCTGAGCTTGCTGGCAGCGATCGGTGTGCGTGAGGCTGAGCAGTGGCTGTGTCCCGAACTGGAGAGCTGGGACTCAGAGCTGCAGGACCGATCTGACGTCTGGAAGAGCCTGCATGAGAGGGCGGAGTACTGGCTGGAGCTATGGATCTCCAAATATAAAGTAAACAAATAATGGCTTGATTTAAACTCTGTCTCTGTAGCTCAAACTGTCATTTGTATGGTTGGAAAAAACAAACATTTGATATTTGTCATCGCCATTCATTACAGTATTTTTGAGCATGACAAAAGGGCAGAGCAGGTGTTTGAAAACTGAGAGGATCTCCCTCTATGAATCAACTCTCCGCTGCTTCTGATGTCCTTTCCTGTGACCCTACCTCCTCCTCTAAATAGGAGTACATGAAAACTTGTCACAGTGTTGATGACTGCATGGCGTGCACCATCCTGCCTGGTTTTGGGTTGCTAAGCGGCAAGCTGTTATTCCTTTGGTCTCGTCTCTCTTTCCATGCTCCCAGGAACACAGCAGGTGTCCACACCGGAAGAGCACAGCACAGTGGAAGCCTCTTGCCTTCACCGTGATGGATGTGCTTAATTTCTTCTGTTCATTCCGAAAAGATGAATACATAAAGGCCCAACATGTTGCACCCACTGGGCGCAAAGACACTGTGCTTCTGCCCCAAAGCTGGTATTTTCAAAGAGCTCCTGTTGTATTTATAATGCAATATATAAACAGATGCTACACATGCACCTCTAGCCTGCTCCTGATTTTTTATTCTTGTGTGTGTGTGTGTGTAGCAGTTCTCAAGCAATCCACCGTCTCGGAGAGAATTATAGCCTGGCTAGGATACGCAGGCCACCAGGTGAGATTTCTTCTCTCATTGTGCCTGATTATTAATTTCAGTTTTTTTACCTGTACAATATGCATGTTTTCTAACCTTCTATGGATTCTTGTCTCACAGGTATAATTCTGCCTCCTCTGCGAAACCGTCCATTTCTCATGTGCTTTCCTAATTTCATCACCTTGCCATTACCCCGGGTTGGTCTTGGCCCCTTCCCCATCCACACAGACCAGAGCTCTTTGAAGGCTTCGCCTCGACGCTACTTCATTCTGCAGCAGTCTTATGTAGATTACTACAGGTGATGGCCCCTCAGGCCGGCAGTTTCTCATTAAGCCCTGATAAACCCCATAACAATTTTGGAAATAGATTTGCTTGACAGAATTAAAATGACTTCTCAGTTAAACCACTGTTTTATAAATGATTTATTCTGTAATGTATGTAACTGTATTTGTTTGGTACAAGGGTGATTTGGTATACTCACACTTTGTTGATGTTGGTGATACATTGGATGCAACATAGACCTGCATACAAAAAGTATCTCTAACATTTTGAAGCAGATATTAAAGAAATATGCACACTTATTATGTAAATTGAAACAGCACAAAGAGAAGACAAATCCTGAGTTCATAGAAAGATAATAGAAAACAAAACACCTAGAATAACTAACAAACTTTGTTTGCTTTAGAAAAAAAAATACTGCACCATGGATTTGTACTTCATTCATATAAACATAAAAATTTGCAGTTTCTATACATTCATTTCCTTTTTGGACGATTTTACAATTTTGCAAACATTTAGCAAACACACTTATAACGCTGACCATTGTCACACATATTGTTGGCTGCTTCCACATCATTATTCTACCAGGGCTTTGCAAGACGGCTGGCGCTCCAGATATATAAACAAGCGCCATGTAGACAAAGTACTGGTGATAGATGTGAAGGCACATGAGTGCAAGGCTGTAACTTTAAACCAATGTGATTTGATAATCTGTTTTTATTCCAACTATCCTTGCAATCTGCTTAGAGTGTACAAACTTACCACACACTTCTGAAGCAAAACCAATGCTTCATATGCTGCAACTGGATTCATATAATTAACAAATGAACAGAATAGTTAGTAGTATTTCAGCTTTAAGCACCTTTTGAATATAATATGGCATGTATTTGTTGCATTGTTCTAGTGCAAAAAGTTAGTGTTAACAGAAAGGAAGTGTAACTGAATATTTACATGTGAAGATAGTGAGACATTACAGCTTAAAAATACAAAGATACTTGATCATACTGGATGATAATTTGATTGTCAAGCTTGTGTACACTATTCTGATGTGTGAGTGAGCTGAAGAGCTCCTGTGTTCTTCCTCTGATCTTTGCCCTAGTCCACCAAGTCTTTGTCGTAGTTGAGCAGGTCGCAGGTCAGGAAGAGGTCAGATCGGCCACTCTCTGTCAGCACCCTGTTCAGCTGGGTACTGGTTGCGTGGACTTCCATGGGTTCATCCAGAGGCCAGTCCAGGAGCTGAGCACTGGAGGGCAGGTCAGGTAAGCCTGGCTGGTAGTCCTCCAGGGGGTTGGGATACAGTAGCTGGCGGAGGGAGGGCATTCTCACAGCTGTCCTCACCAGTTCAAGCAGGCCAGTCATGGACAGCGGATTGAGGGCCAAGCCCAAGCTCTTGAGGACCCGGCAGCACCCCAGAGACGGCAGAAGAGCTCCCAGCAGGCCGTCAGTCAGGCCACAGCCACTCAGACAGAGATGCTGCAGGCTGCCGGATGCATGGGAGAGAAGGCGGCGAACAGAGGGCAGGGCGATTTCGTCCAGACGGTTTTCACTTAGATCCAGCTGCTGCAGAGTGGAGGCGTGCTGGCTGAAGGACAGATAGGCGAAGTCAGCTGAGCTCAGGCTCAGATATGGCAGTTCCAGTATCTCTAGAGGCTGAGGCAGCGAGCTGTAACAAAACAGAGGACAGAACAGTTTAATTTTTAAGTTCAGACCTATCTATGGCTGGGCAATATATCAATATTATATCAATATTGTGATATAATACTAGATATCATCTGGGATTTTGGATATTGTAATACATAAGTGTTGTCTTTTCCTGTTTTTTAAAGGCGGCATTACACTAAGGGATACAATTTTATCAACATTTTAGACTGTTGTAGCTGCTCTGTTTGCCTCTACCTGCTTGGGCATTATATCCACATTACTAATTACTGTTTATCAAAATTCTTATTGTGTAAATATTTTGTGAAAACTGGACTCTTGGTCCAGTCTTAAATTGCAGAATTAAGAATCCTTGTTAATTTTAGACAATTTGCTTTGAGGGGATTAAAATTGATTCCTACATTTTTAAGTCTGCCTTTTCAATTGATAATGCACATCCCCAGGCACACAGTTACATCGTACTCGTTTTAATGAATCCAGGCCATACCTGAGTAGCATGCGTAGGTGTCCAGGTAGGCGTAGTGCAGTGAGACTAAGGCATCGCAGCTGTTGTAGCTGTGCCAGACCCACTGACAGGTCCCTCAGTGTCCCATCCTGCCCAGCCTGGTCTCCGCGGAAATCCAGGTTACAGTAGTGCAGGCGGAGGGAGTTCAGAGCAGGGAATGTGGAGAGCTGGGGCAGCAGCTGAGCCAGGCCAGCCACCCCCAGGCTGCTGTAGCGAACATCCACCCCCAGAAGGCTGTGGCGAGGCAGGAGGTCCAGCAGAGTCCTGATGCTTGATACTGACAATTCCTCCACACGGAGGTATCTACACTGCAGCTTGAGGGGTCCTACTGTGCCCAGAGCCACACGCACACGCTCCCAAGAGCGGGCATTAACAAAAAGATCAGCTCTCACATGTATCATCACGTCATTGGACCCTTCCACTTCCCCACTCTCCTTTCTGCCGCCTGCTCCACCTGTCACTGTGCTTTCTTTCTTCCTCTCAATCTCCATCTTCCTCCTTACTCCCATTACCTGCTCCTCTTCACCTGGAGTCTCTGATGATCCCGTCCTCTCCCTATCGTTTCTCATCAGCTCCCCAGTGCCTGTGCTTGCCTCCTCGCCACCTTGCTCCTCTCCTGCCACCCTGGGCTTCCTTTGTCCTCTCTCCCTTTTCACTACATCCTTTTCCCTCTCCATAGCCAAGAATCTTTTTCTCTCCCGCTCCCTTTCTCTTCTCTGTGCCCTCTGAGCTCCAGCGCTGGCCTGAACAACCATGGTGCAGAGAGCTACAGTCAAAGACCAACCACCCATAGGGTCTCCCACTCCTCCCTCATCACACTGCAGCCCACAGAGGTCAAGCACGTGCAGGGCACACCTGGAAAAGAGGAACAGTCCTGAAACGTTATTGAACAAGACAATGCACTGACAGTTGTAAGGCCATAACCTGATCACTGTATAATAATCACACTTTACTAGTCACCTTTGGTTCGACAGTCCTCTCACTACAGCAAGCAGGAGAGCCTGGATGCAGAGTCGATTTGGGGGGTTCTGCCCTGGTTTCCTCCGTCCTCCAACTCGCAGGGTGCGTTCGGGCCACCTCTGCACCAGTTCACCCACAGCCAGCGGCCGACTGCTGGTGAATGCGGCTTCCAGAAGGGGTTTATACAGTTCCCTGGGCACCCAGCTCAGCCAGAAAGGCGACGAACTGTGGTCACTCACCACCTCCTTGGCGCACAGGTTGACTAAAGGAAGCACCATTGCGGCACAAAAACAAAGGAAGTTCTTCAGCCAAATATCTTAAAGTCAAATTAATAGTCGGAAAAAAACCTTGCCTTCAAATTTCTTTTGCCAAAGAGGCGGACTTAAGTGTCTAACGGGGTGAACGTCTGCCACGTTAGCTAATATTAAAGCAAGTTTGAAGCTAGCTAACATTAGATTTATGATAGCAATCTGATGCGGTCCAGTAAAACATCCCAAAAAAGAATTTATAAGATCAACTGACAGTCAGTTGGATTATTAACATTAAGAAACTATGCAACGACGTCCGGAGACATAACGCATCCGAAATATCAAACATTAGCAGCACATCACGTTAGTTAACTGGACAGACTGTCTACAGTGTATCTGTGGGTGTTGCTGCTGCTCCTGCTCCTGGGGCTCCACTGTTTACAAGTACAATGACGCGTACTGATGACGTTTACGTATTGCTTTACGTCACGACTGTAGAAATGTCAAGATAGAACGGACCTTCTCTGCGTGTATACATTATTTACCGTGATCTGGTATTGTTGATTCCGTACAGATATTTTGTATATGTTTTACTGACATCTGATTTACTATTGCGCGTGAACTTGGTACCTTTGAGGCCTTTAATAATGTATTGATTTAAGGCCTTACTATTTTGATTGCCATGTTCTACACCCTTCCAAACGGTAGGTCTATTTATGGAGATCATAAGCATTGCAGATGCTGCTGAGTTTAGTCCTTTAATCTTGGTCTTGGAGACAACTAAGCTCTGCAAGGTTATAAATCAAGGTTGTATTAAGTAATGTGACATTTTAGGATCGGATTTTTTCAAGTGATGAGTTGCACTTCCCATACATAGATGAATTAAATCCTGCTGTGTATTTGCAAACGGTGGGTCTGTAGCCACCTATGTGGTTTACTGATGTCACTAAAGGGCTGGTAAAGTTCTGCAGTTTTCCCTACATGAGAGAAATTAAAACGAGCTCAAACCTTTCCGCTTTAAAAAAGGCAATTCCTCTTACCGAGGCACCTACTTTAAGTATTGTAGTATACTGCCATCTAGTGGTCATTTGTGAGCATCCATGACCTAAAATGGGGAATATCAAGGGATTAACATTGAGCCCAGATCTGAAATACATTACTCTTATACAGCAAGTTCTCTTATGGTGAATATTTACACAAATCAGCGAGGAAACTGTCTCGCCCGCGAGTTTATGTTACACAACTATTTAGCTTACGGAAAAAAGAGAAAAAGCTGCCTGAACATACCAAGGGCTATTTTATATACACGCACGTTCTTAGTCAGAACTGATTCAGGAAGACAATAATATAAAACTCACTAATATGCAAAAATAGAGAAAACCAAAATCTAGGTCTGAAGATAATTGAACGCAACTTGAATGTTAATTTTTCCATCTTCAGTTTCACTAAGGCTATTCCACATTCCCGACACTCTATCTGAAATAAAATAGCCACTGATGTGGCTTTTATTAGATAACAGGAGTAAAAGGATAATTGTAGGACATGGGCTCAAATAAGCTAGGCTAAAACTGACCCTGGATCACATTATTTGAGCTTAGATGTGGTGTGATTGAGTTACCCCTCTGTACTTGAATTTTTCCACCGAGAAAAATGCAGAACTTGAGTTATTGTTTCAGTGACATCTAGTACCCTCATAACAAGGACCAGGCTAGTCTGCTTCAAACACAAGTTTATTCACATCTTCAATATATTGGCCAATCAAAGCACAGAGCAGTCAAGAAAGTCATGGAATTCTAACCCACTTGTAAGGAACTTAAAAGTGGAGCTTATTGGTTTCAAAAAAATAGTGTGTAAAACATGTCAGCCATTTCTGTAAAGGTTTTCTGAAACCATTGTCTCTAAATTGTACTATACATTCACTTGCACTGAAGCCTTTGCACTGAGGTAATGAGCAAAGAAAAAAGCTGGCAAGACAAACATTTATATATTAGGAAATGGATTTAGGAATACTGGATGTGGACAACATAAAAAGAAACAAGGGACTGAAACAAAACCAAGGGACATCCAATAAAAACTGATATGTTGTCTAAGCTGCAATCTGGGTGCCCATAGTACTTTCCTTGGCAGTGCTCTCCTGTCAAACTCCTGCAGAAGAGCATTCGCAGTAATAAGATTCAATAATACAAGGTTCAATTACAAATGCAGCGTTTTAATTTCAAACTCAGTGCTAAAAAAGTATTTAGTTCTCACAGTAACATCACTGTCACACATAAAAAGCAACACACAAAAAATAGCAAACAAAGAATCACAAACAAGTTTTCGGCTGGTCAGTCTCTCATGGGCCCAGCCCAGCTCCTCCCCAGGTTGGGATATTATAAACTTCTGTGTTTTCAATGATGCTGGTGTTATCTGGACTCCTCTTGGCTTGTGGTTATCTTATGACATCATTTGCAAGAAAATAAAATGCTTGCAGTCTTCCATGGTCACACATCCATAGCGGAACCCACATCTTAAAGAGTCTGAGAAGGGATCGTTTTGGAAATGTGGCAGGATCAGAGGTGCCCGTGTGGGTGTGTTGTTGAGATAGGAGCTTAGGGTCAATAACCATACCGGAAAATGAAGGAACTGGATGAATCTCAGTGAAAAGGTACCTTGGGGCATTTACAAATGTCCATCGCTTATGGTACACAGCTCATGTCCAGCAGATGAGAAGGCTTCAAACATGCATTTGTCTATGTGGTGAAAAGTTCTTCCTTTGTACGAGAAAATGGCTTTGGATGAGGCAGCGGAAAAAACAAATATAAAACAAGGATAGATGAAAGGAAAAATGGGATGAGAAGAGGGTGTGAAAGCCTAGATATTCTTTGGCCAAGGAGTGTCTTCTGGGAAGATTCACACACACAGAGCTCTGGGGAACCTGCACATGACAGAAGAAAAAAAGGGAGAAAAAAGTAAATATCAAATCCTTCCATCATTGCATACAAAATGTGCTTTTTGATGCTGCATAACTCAAGAACTGCACTGGGGATTAATACTTGCTTCCAATATTTTTTAAATGTGCAATGTGCATCTTATGTCAACTATGCCAAGATGACAATTTTGTGCACTGCTTCTGGAGATAACGTAATCAAACTAGCAAAATAGCTGTTGCATTCCTTTCATGCAAAAAAACATATCCAAAGAAAGCTGGCAGATGATAACCATTCTTACCTGTCCTCAGTGAAGCCGTCCATTTCCTCTTCATCATCCAGCTCCATGTCCAGCTCATTGTCAAGACAACCACGGCCATAGCCACTCAGGACACTGCAGATATGAAACACAGTTTTAAAAAACAAAGCCACAACTTTGGACAAATATTTTCTGCATATCTGAAGTCATTACTGATTCATCTTTACAAGCTCTGATTTTGTGTGTACATGCATTGGCAACAACTGATTATTTCCATGCAATATCGTACAAATCAAGTGACGGTAAGTGTAATTCAAAGAATGGCTCAGTGTTGTGGCTGCTGACCTGACAGAGCGACACGTGAAGAATACAATCCTCTTGAGTTTCTTGTTGTAGAAGAAATAGTTGAAGGACCAGAGGCTGCCCTCCTCACCGAAGGGGTCTGAGTCCAGGTCAGGGTTGTAGCTATGAATAAATAATAGGACATAAATTTTTCAAAGGCTATTCAGCAAAGGAGTAAACAGCAGCATCATGGTGTTTATTAGAAAAACATACTTAGCCTTATGCACACACACACAGAACCTCACCTGTAAATGTCACAGCTCTGCAGGTTGATCTCTTGGTCTATGGCGTTCCACAGCTCAGGCCCCAGGGAGTTGAATTCCTCTCCCACGGCAGAGAACAAGCTGCTGTTTACTGCATTGGCCACCTGAGGGAGACAACAGTCATTTAGTGTCCAGCTACTCTTTTTTTTCATCCAGTTTTTGTTTTGGGACATTACTGTCTCGTTGAACTGATAGATCAGAGAATGGACAGAATTTCTCATCTTCATATTTTCAACAGTTAATTAAGTACTCAAGTAATTCACATTCACATAATAATTTGGCAAACCTATTTTTTGTGCCATTATACTGATCCCTGATAGGGAAACACTCTTTTTGCTTGTCCCCCTTCACAGGGAGGTCAGAGAGCAGGGTCAGACAGTCGTGATTGCGTGTCTTGCTCAAGGGCACTTCACAGGCCAGACAGCTATTATCAGGAGGGTTTGAAACTGGAGCTTCCTCTTGAAAGACCGGCTACTCTACTCACTGTTATCCTGCTGCTTAAAATTTACACAGCACAGCTTATCACCTACTTTAACTCCAGTATTATCGACTAATCCTTTATCTGCATTTGTTTGTCCGCAGTCTGTCATTAGCACACTTCTCCAGACAGCATGCATTGCGCGCGCACACACACACACACACACACACACACACGTCTGTCATGTTTATGGTCTGTTACGCACTTTGTGACAAATCTGTTTGAATTTCCTATGAATGATTCTTAGCGTGTACTGACCCAGTTGAGGCTCGGCTCCCTGCTGAACTCATGGGCCCTTGCAGCGCTGAAGTCATAGTCCGGTCTGAAGGACTCGTTGAGCGTGGTGATGAGGTAGAATAGAGTCTTCCTGCAACACTTGTCACTCAGAGGGTTCTCCCCGTCCTCGCTGCTCTTCCCCAGCCTGGACACAAAGGAATTTAGGGAAAATCTTCATTATCTGTCCACTAAAAATAGCTTAAACTGTGCTACATATTCAAATACTTTTCCTTGCCTAGTCACTGCATAAAGGATCGTAATATCTGGTTTCTTCTTCAGTAGCGTTTGTAAGGATTATGATCATTGCTCCTGACGTGGTAAACTGAAACTACCCTGTGACCTGCACTGTTTACATGAGGCTGTGGGCTGTAGTACTCACTGGGAGGGGCTGGTGGTGCTGGTGGACTGAGGGGGAGAGAGGGCCTCCAGGACGTGTGGCTCCCCCTCCTGGCAGAACTGCTTAAACATGTGTTTATCATCCCCTGCCATCTTGCAGGAGTAGCTCTCAATCCTGCAAAGCAAAGCCAACATACTGCATTACTGCAAGTGATCAATGCCTGTGTGTTAAATGAAATTCACGTGCTTGGAATATAATAATGGGAGTGATGTCAGATGAGTGATAGTGTTGGTGAAATCCTTTGATGACACAGTAATAGTCCTTTAACACAATACAGAATCCTGTTTAAATAAACATTAGTAGAAGTCAAACATGATGAACTTGAGTTGCTTTAGCTAGGATTTTTATTTCCCACTCAGAACCATGGCTACAAAAACATCTGACAATCAAATACCTGAGGTGTGTGGGAAAAAAGTCACTTTGCTACATATCTGTACATTTCCTCCGCTTCTGCTCTTTGTAAGGTTTCTAGGTCAGATCGCACTGTAAAAGGAGATAGGAATGGAGCAGACTAGTATGAAGTGTTTATTTTACCCCCACACCCATGAGTTATGCAAGAGCAGAAGTTGTGCAATTTGAGATAGGCCTGTCTGTGAGAGTCTATGGCCTGGGCAGTCTAATTATAGGGGCATTAGGTCGCCAAGGGTACCATGGTGGAAATAACTGCCCTGGTTTTCCATACACAAACACAGCCGAACGACCCGAAGAAAAAAAAAGAACAAAACCCCAGGCTACCAGATGATAAGGACACACATTACAGCTGTGTGGGCAGAGATTATGAATTCTAAAAAAGTGAAATAAAAATAACACTAAAGACAACTATGTCCTGTAACTGTGGATAACTGTGTACACTTTTGTGAACTCTGACCACAGCCTGCTCTATTACACCAATATGACTTTGTATACAAAAAAACAAAAAACCTGACATATGGCATGATAGTGAGCTTGAAATTCATAATTTTCCACTACATCACCTCTTGACTAACTGCTGATCGCAACAATGCAGCAATGAATAAACCAGATCACAGTTAGGCACTGTTCAGTTTTATACTGCACTATCTGCTGAGGTTGGGCTTTTTACAGAGTGGGTGGAACAACCATGCTGTCAGATGACGGTGTTGCAAGGACAAAACTCACTGTTCAGGCAGTGACTGGTACGTACACAAAATGTGTGAGCAGCAGTGTGTAAAACTCCACATCAGTCTTTCTTGGTGTGACAGCCAATACTACACGACTGATTCAACATGTGGAATGTCTCGGTTGTTTGTTTTTTTCCAACTGTATGACAACATCAGAATATTAGGGGGACTGATAATTTAGGATTTTGACCCAGAACATTTCGGGATTTTATGATTCCTCTGAGTGACTTTGTTTATGATGACAATATTGAACTGATAAATGTTACAGACTACCATCAACATCACCTCCATTCCTACAAAAATCAAAATCTCAACCAGAAACAAGATCCTAACTCCTTCCATCCTAGCAGCATTTAGAAAATGCCACGGGTAAAGTCCTCAGTAGGCACCACAACTGTAATAACACCGCTGCCAGGTACATTTTTAGTTAAAGCCCCACAGCTTGGATTTACTGCTGCTATGATGGGTTGCTGTACTAATCCACTAAGCAGCCTAAACAGCAGCAGACTTGGCAGCTTCTGCAGCACTCAGCTGTGATGTAGTGATATGTGTACGTGCATGTATCTACATACACTCCCATAACACTCTCCCTTACAGTCTCCAAATAGCCACAAAGGGGTGCAAGAGGACAGCATGCTGCATGTCACACTAGGTCAAGGCTAGTATAGAGTCTCAGTATTGCCATCCCAACTTCAAACCCACCACCCTTTATGTAACTACACTGTTACTGTAACTCCAAGGCTTGCTGGAGGTAATCCAACCCCCCCTTACATAACCAAAAACACATTCTGCTACATTAATGGTCTGTTAATGTCCTGCTATTAATGGTTTGGCAAACTTTGGTGGCTGCAAGCTATCGGTACAGATGCTAATGTATGTCTAGCTAGTTATACTTTGACAAACTATGTTGCATAACATGCAGGAACTAGTTTGCTCTACTGCCCTTGTTTATCACCACTGCGTGACCTTTGGAACAGTCACACCTGCTGAAGTAACCACTCATCTCACTTTTCTTTTTTTTTTTTCATGACATCACACCGAGCAAGAACTCAATAAAACTCTTTCCCCAAGTTGGAGTCTGCATACTATAAATGCTCACCACTCCAATTTCTTCGGTGTGTAAGTTCTGGTATGCCTAAAGTGTCACTGTTGTGCTGATGTTCTTATTGAGTTCTGGCAGACTGAAATAGAAGCACTAAAGCCAATCACCAACACACCCCCAGAAGCACTCATGCACTGCCCAGGGGGGGCGAGGACAGTGTGTAAACATACACATAAGCCACACATAGTGTTGGAGTATGCACAGAGAAAGGTGGTGTCCAAGTGCATGAGACCCTTGGAAAATAACATGCAACTCTGACAATTATTAATTACAGAGGGTCTGTGTTTCTTGCTGTGCTGTTGACAGTCTGTCCCTGTAAATTGTGTAAATAAATGTGAACAGGCTCAGGCATTCATGTGTTGGTAACATATCAAAGCCACAGCTCTTACCTGCCAAGGATGCGAGATTCCCCTGTTTCAACACACAGCTGAGAGCTGAGGGCTTCGAAGCTGGAGTTCTCCAATAGTTTCATTGCTGCCTACAGAGACCAAAGAAAGTAGTATGAAGGTAAACAGTTACATTTAGCCTAGAGTATCATCGTGAGAGTGGGTCTTTAAGTCTAATCCTTGCTGTTATCCGTGTCAGAGCACATGCATGATTTTGAAGGAGAAAAACAGATGCACGTAACCAGATAATGTTCAAGGTTTGGCATGGATAGCGTCATTATACAGCGTCATGAAGTCAACATATTACGAATATACTGCAAGTAAAATGTTCCTGTTAAATAATATTATAACAAAAATATTAATGTTACCTGAAAAAACAATTGTTGCTGAGCCCACTATCATCTAATTTTAAGGCCACAGCGCCCCGTGAGGGCACGTAATGGCTGATCAAAAACTCAATTTCCTCTTGCTGTAAACCACTGCCCCTCCCCCACACTGTTCAGTCGAAGTTGAAAATTCATCTTCCTGGTTGAGTTCATCGACATTTACACCACAACCCCAATGAACTTACCTAATATTAATTTCAGCACAAGCAGAAATCGAGTTCACAGATTCAGCCGTCGACAGAAGACTTTCTTCCCAGGTGAATTCGTTACTTGATGACGCAAAGATTAACGATCCCCGCTTTGTTGTTGACCAGCTAAGGTTAGCAGTTAGCTTGCTAACAGTTATATTATGCTCTCGTCTTTACAGATGATCTATTAATTCCTACTTGAGATTAGACATTTTTCAAAGGCACTCGGTCGAGAATGACTTATTCTGGGGCTGTTTACTTTTATAGAAAAACTGCTCTTCCCGATTAAATGCGACGAGATTAAATCCAAAGATTG
The DNA here is from genome assembly GCA_900302615.1 of Holocentrus rufus. Taxonomy (NCBI): domain Eukaryota; kingdom Metazoa; phylum Chordata; class Actinopteri; order Holocentriformes; family Holocentridae; genus Holocentrus; species Holocentrus rufus. The sequence goes on from OMLF01014746.1 coordinate 58,335, forward strand.
TTTGCGTCCGTCGGGTAACGTTACTGTCTGCAGCGGCATCCCTTTCAACCTAATTTTACAAAGGGTTTTGTGTTAGCTAGATCAAGCCGCCTTTTCTCAGCGACTCGATCAAAAAAATCTGTAACTAACGAGCTATCTAGTCCGCGAAGAAAAGATCCGAGGTTGTTCCAAATAGTCGATTGCCTCAATGACACCTATATCTCACCAAAACAACGGAATCCACTGTATAATGAAGCCCAACCCCTTGTAATATATCTTGGTTGACATACACACCCACCAAAGCGTAACGTCCAGTGAATGGCTGTTGGACCTGTCTATATAAATTACAATGATGTGATTGGCTAGAGGATTATTCGGCCAGCCCCACACTGGAACTAGATCAGTTTCTCTTCTGTTTATCGGAAACCATAGTTTAGATTGAGAATTGCTTTGCCTGCACTAAGGCATTTAAGCACATGGACTATTTTAACTAAAGACGTACCGCTGACTGCAGAATGGAACACTAATATTGATAAATATAGGTTGCATGGACAATCGAAAATTATATGAAATTTCGGAATATACCCAGGCAAGTTCTGTCTAGATTCCAAATTCCAAACCAACCAACCCTTATCCATGTCAACAAATTACTACAAGGCAATACTGTCCTTTTAACTTACCACCATAATTTACTTTGCTTTCAATATTGCTTTATGATTTTCCCCCCTATTAGTATGAGGTTGGATTTATCAGGCACTCCAGAGGTTAAAAACGGTCATGTCTAAGTGCATGTTGTGCTCAGTAGCCAACTGAAAGATGGATGCGCTGCTATATATTTCGCAACTAAAAAACTCAGGGAACTGCAGGGAAAATATTTTCACCTCATTGCGAGAGATGGTTGCCGAGATCATTTGCACATCAACGCGCTGCAACCAGTGTTTCTCTTTAATCAGAGTAGTTGCACCATTGTTGTCTGCCGAAGGCAGAACAATGGTTTAATTGAAAGCCTTATACAGCGGCCCAGTGGCCTAATGGATAAGGCATCAGCCTCCGGAGCTGGGGATTGTGGGTTCAAGTCCCACCTGGGTCGTGAAGCATCCTCTTTAAGCAATTTAATATGTGGGTCGACTAATCTTCTATAATGAACACACATCGGCCTGAGAAGTGGCCGTTATGTGACCATCAAATTAGAGCACTTAAAGCAATAGTAGCACGTATGTGATTATTACAGTCAAAACAGTCAATTTCACAAAACGGACATTTTGAGTTATTTTCATACAAAGAGAACTCCAGGTCAAAAGTTTTAAAATAGCATTTATTACAACAGATATATAAATGGCATACTACATGTCTTTAACAATATAGTAAGAACTCATACAGTGCTGTGTGCTGTAGAACAGTCATGTCTGTGGAACATAGTCTGCAACATCCTGCAGGCCTGGGTTGTCATTGTCCAGGTACTCCAGGATCACATTACCCCCATTGTATAGGGGAGTTTCTTGGTGAGCCAGCAGTGAAAGCAGGGTGTCATCCATCTGCAGAGCCTCACCTGTCTGAGGATGGCACAACCTCAGCTTCTGCAGGTGGCAAGGCAGCATGGAGAGGAGAGAGGCATGCTGTTAGGCATATTTAGAAGACATATGCTAAAATGTTTTTTCCACTTTCATTTAGTAATTCATTACATTTGGAATGAAATTACTTCACGAGCTTGGTAAGTTTATAAAATATGGGATTCTTTTCTGCAAGTTGTGGGAGATTATGAGTCATTTAAAGATATACATTTTTGAATGGAAATGGTTTATGAATCTTTGATCTTGAATATTTGGACTTAAAACCATTTTATTATTACATGAGTCACACCAAGAGATTATTTGCATTCAGATAAAAAATGTCCGACTACTATTTGTATTCATATTTCTTTTTGTTTGTACATGTTGACAGAAATGAGTATTTATATGAAGACAGCATTTATACCAGTGGAAGAGATGACATGGTAAGGAAGACCAAATAAGTCCTTTTTATATATTAAAGAAAAACTGATGTTATACAAGGCAAGGTAGGCATGTATTGGGATGAGTCAATGCTCATTTTTACCAACAGGTTATTTACTTGGGGCTTCTCACCACTGACCACCATTTGTCTTTTAAATCTCACACTGAAAATTTTATCTCTAAGGCCAAGGTGAGAATATTTTCTGCCTTAGGTTTTAAGAATAAATTCCACTTCACAGTTTCTTTTGAGCTCGGACATACCTCACATCAGCAGCTTTCTTACCTCTGCTAGTTTTCTGTGATCTGCTCTACATGAATGTATTTGCCTGATGGTTATGGAGGCACAATACTGTATATCACTGTGCTTTATATTTTTTCCACTGGCTGTAAATTTCTCACACACCATTGCACTTTATATTCTACAGCTGAGTGGCTACCTCTGTATGTGCATAGATGTAACCATTTGCTGAGTTTCATTTCCTAATCCCTCCTTGGGCTGGTTCCTTCTCACTGGAGTACATATCTGTCCAGGAGCTTATTATGGCCTACACTCTGGAGATGCTCTGCAGATGTCTGTTCCTTGTGTTTGGATAGACTTGGACAAAAAAGGCTCTTAAGTACGCTGTCCCCTTCTCTTGGAACACCTCACAGAATGACAACTCTTTTGTCCAAGCTTTCTTACGATGAAATTGTGTCTGTCTTAAAGCACTTGGAACATATTGGAGCTACTGGTCAATGTCTCTACGTTTGATCTATTTATTTGAATGGACACTTGACATTTCTACCATGAATATTTTAATCTTGATAGTTCCCTTTGCTATAACTGGATTTTCCTGTGTGACTGAACGTTTGCTTTTTTTATGCTGTCCTTGTATGTAATCTTGATGTATTTTTGTTATTGCTGCTTTCTTGGCCAGGCATGTTTTGTAAAAGAGATTTCACTGTCAGTGAGACTCTTTCTGAACAGGATGGTTTCTTCCTGCTGTTTAGAAGATAGCTATGAATCATCTCTTAAGAAGAATTGCACATGCCTGTCACCAGAATTTTATGGGACGTGTCTACACAATCTCAGCTGTGGGGATGGGAGGCTCTCCTATACTGCAGCTCAGCTTTGTATTTTAGGCTGAAAAGAATGGATATAAAAACATTAAATTAAAACGTAGCCTGGTATACAGTAGCTTAACCAATAAAATGTGGAGAGTCCTTGTTTTTGCCTTTTTTATTGGGGGGACAGTTACGAAGGATCCCAGAGGTGTGACGTGAAAGACAAAGAAGTGGGATGAGGGGAAAAGAAAATTTATCTGTCATTTAGTTGTACTTGTTTTCATGTTGAAAAAATCAACTGTGATTATTTTTGCTTCTTCTCAAGCTATTTTATAGTTACCTTAGCTGCCAATACATTGTTGTTGTTCTTGAGGCTAGCTAGAGAAGCAGCGTAATCCACCACTTTGCCCACACTCCATTTGGAACAAAAGAACATGGGTCGACTGGGATCTTTAGACTCCTTGGGAAGGTAGACCTGAAAATAGGTTCGCTCTGTCTGGAAAATTAAACAGGATAGACACCAATCAATTAGCTGCAGAAAAAATATAATCACAGAACAATACATAGATGTAGGTAGCATATACTATGTAAGATGTACTAAAATAAGCTATGACATTTACAATCCAGCTCAGATCCATGCTACATAGCACATACCTGTGGCAAGCCCTTGTCTCCTGCAGCATGCAGTTTCAGTTTCATTAATGCTACCTTAGCTGCAGTTGCACTGTTCTTTGCTCCTCTGCGTCCTTTACTTGTGGGTTTCTCCTTTGACTCTGTGGAGCCACAGAAAAAATACAAACATAGTCCAGATGTAAGTAGTGATATACTGTAAACCAGAGTACTTTGTGTAATACTGCCCCAATGTGGACAAAATAGGAATAGTAGAATAATTTTTGACCAGAGTCACTTTGGCAAGCTGCTTCTGACTGTGATATCATGTAGGCTAGACATAAGTAAACAAAGTTGTAACTGACCCACAATCTTTTGCACCAGCTCTCTAGTGGCTGCCATTCGAGGCTTAGGAATCTCCAGTTTCTCACACTTGTGATCATCTTGATGACGATGACTGTAAAGCAAGAAGCACAGGAATTTAAAACTTTCAGTTTCGGTTTGCTTGTTCCATTGATAAAATAGCATAAGCCCTTCTGTATAAAGTCCACATGAATATGGGGAGCTAAGGTCAGGTCACACACTAGAGTCACTTTATAAAAAGGAAAATGAAATAGAGATAAAAAAAAAACCGTTAACCTACGCCAAGCAGAAATGTTTTTCACACTGTGGACATATGACTGGTAACAATTCTTTCCCCTTGCAGTCTTGAAATGAGCATGGATAACTTGTGCTACCACTCGAGGTTGGGGGTTCCCTTTTCACTGGTACCTGAAAGAAAACAAAAGGAAATAAAGCACAAAAACAGCACAAGCTGTATCTAATTAACAGAAAAGAGGTCAAATACATTGTTCTGATCATATAACGGGAAGACATTATATTGTGCTGAACCACCAGACCAACCTCTGGGCATGAATGGGACTCTCTGCTTCTGTGCTCAAGGCTGCAGGAGAAAGCAAATACATTAATCTCTCATTTAAAACACTGACATAAAATTAAACAGCTGTAATAACATATAGATACTAAGTGATGTGGAAATCTTACCAGAAAACACCACTGCAGAAATCACAAACAAATGGCAGGAAATCTAATGGAAAAAAATGGGAAGAACATTTTCAAGATGGTGTGTGCATAAGAAACAAAATCCTAGCATTCCAACATCTATGACTATCAACACTGAAGTGTCTGAGTTGAAATGTATTGGATCTAAGTTTTAGATAAGCTTTATACCTACTGTATTATCCCTAGTGCTGACTCATATGGATGTAATGTATAGCTCTTCTCCTCTGAGGCCAAACACACATACGGCTACATCAGGAGACCATGATAGGAAGGAGCCAAGACAATATAGAAGAAACATAAGCTGTGAAAATAAGCTTAAACGGGGGCGTCTTGCCCAGCTTCAAACTATTTATCTAGTCGTTACCTAGCTAGGGTAGCTAGCTACTACCAGTCTCTTGAATGATGCTAACGTCAGCTAGCTAACTTACAAGCTAAACACGCTAAAGAGACACTCAACATGAATGATTGTGTCATTAAAATACGGCAAAATGTACTTCAAGCTCTTTATTTTCGGTAAAACAGAACACAAATGCATGTTACACTAACCGTTTTGATTACAGGACTCTATTTTACAATGTTTCCCGATATCCAGTTCAGCCATGACTCTCCAGATGTCAACACGAACTTTGACCCCCTGCAGTGACGTTATAGTCACGTGACTGCGCCAAAAATTGAAGCACAGCAAATTATTTTATTTGACTGCATGACGCCTGTACATTATAACCAAATGTCTCTGCGAGCGCAATAACGTTGTACGATGTCAACAATTTTATTTTTACCGAACTTCTGAAGTTGTTTTAATTTGATTTTCAACTTACTTATGTGTCTTAATTCTCTGACTTTCAGTGTAAACACAAATTCTGCCGGGGTAATACCACCCAAAATGAATTTACATTTTCATTTGTAAAGTACAGACTACGATACTTTTTTATGAGTGCCTATTTTCCCAGAATGCTCGCCTACTACAGGAAATCACCACGGATTTTGATTTATTTTTTATATAGGGTACTTACAGAAGCATATATGAGAAACGCGACTATTTGATAAATAGTTTTCTCTTTAGTTGTGGAAAAAATAATGCCGGCCTTCTTTTTCATATAGGTCTACTCGGGTGTCATATTTCAAGAGACGTCACACAGGTACAGAGACAGGTGTGGTGACAAGGTGCATTCACTGGCTGGTTTTGAACTGAAGGTAGAAAGCCGTCGAGCTGGAAAATCTGCTCGTAAACACATCCGCCCGTATAGACGCAATTCGAAGCTGGACGGTTGTACGTGTAAGCTGTAGCTGTAGTCTACTCCAAAACCTGATTAAAAATGAGCAAAATTGCTAAAATCTTCAAGGGGAGCTCGGGCTCAAGTTCGTCAAAGCACCGTTCGCGTGCTGGACCTTCTCCTCAAGAGGCCATTCACAAACTTCGAGAAACTGAGGAAATGCTAACGAAAAAGCAAGAGTACCTGGAGAAGAGGATAGAGCAAGAAATAATGGTAGCTAAGAAGAATGGCACGAAAAACAAGCGAGGTATTATACGTCCATATGGCTTTGATGTGCATTGCAGCTACATGAATACAGAGTTGTAGGCGACCATCACAAACTAGGCCGTCAGTGTAACTTTTATGTTGTGCTCTCTGGCTTTACTCTAGTGAGAAATGGGCCATTGTAATCCTAGAGCAGTTTCTGGAAAGATAGTATACGAATATTACAGCAAAAGTTCCTGTTGGAATATTAGAACATTACACTACAGGTGGTGGAAAAACACCATCAAGTAAGATAAAGCCACTATCTTGAGTTTATAATTAACTCCGTATTCACCACCACAGATATACATGTCCTAGATTACCAAAGTGATTTCTACATTATGTCTAATGTTTTATGTTATGATTACAGTGGCAGTAATTTTAGAGAATTTAACAAGAAACCTACAATACAGCAGGCAGCAGGAATTGCAAAGTGGAGATTTATGTAAACTTGAAGTTCTCCACATCTAAGAAACCCTATGTACGCAGAGTTATGTCATATGTGTTCTTCCAAATCACTTCAGACTGTAAATATCACAGGTCCTTTGTGAACGCCCATGACTGGATGTCATTCTCAAGCAAATGACAATACAAAAGGAATGATGTAAAACTGGCACCTACAAACACAAAGTCACTGTACCTTGTCTTTTATTTCCTCTCCTACAATCTGAAATTGTGCTGTATCAGCTGCCCTGCAGGCCCTGAAGAGAAAGAAGCGCTTGGAGCAGCAACTCACCCAGATTGATGGCACCCTCTCCACCATCGAGTTCCAGAGAGAAGCACTGGAAAATGCCAACACCAACACGGAGGTCCTGAAGAACATGGGCTTCGCTGCCAAGGCCATCAAGGGAATCCACCAGAACATGTAAGATGCTTGAAAAAATGACTGAAATTAATTATAGTGTCATACCTGCATTCTTTTAAAACCCCATAAATAGCATAAATGGTCTATGTTGCTTTCGTCTCACACAGCCCCTAACTTTCTTCATGTTCCTTTAATTGCATTGAAGTAATTTTTGTTTGCCTTGGAGATTGATTGACTTGGTTCATTATACAACCACTGACACTATGTGACAGTGGTGAATTTAAAACATACTTTTGAGTTACAGAGGTATATGAAAGCTGCAAAGATATTATTTTTCATTAGCAAGTCAAGAGTCTATGAATATCTCTGCATAACTGACATAATAAAAGAAAATATTACATTGAGAATCTATGAATATTTCTGCATAATTGATATGACAAAGGAAAATATTACATTGGGACTAAAAAGTTACAAGAGGGCTTATAGCAAGCGAACTCTTTGAAGTGAGTTAAAAGCTGAGCCAGTGTTTTTAATGAAGTTGAATTTAAAATGTATAACTTTATCTCTCTCTCTCTCTGTTTCTCAGGGACCTTGATAAGATAGACACTCTAATGTATGAAATCACAGAGCAACAGGATGTGGCCAAGGAGATCAGTGATGCCATCTCCCAACCGTTTGGCGAGGTATTCGATGAGGTAGAGACCCCTTTTTTTTAACTTCTTGATCAAAACCAATCTGGCATTCTGTCTTTTTCTGCCTTTACTGCCCATCATTTTAGTGAATCCATTTGTTGATTTTGAAATATGACTTGGTGCCTTGTGTGTGTCATTCTACAGAATTATACAAACTGCAGCTAAAAAAATATCACAATGCTGTTTATGTGTTTATTTATAGGATGAACTGTTGGCAGAGCTGGCAGAGCTGGAACAAGAGGAGTTGGAAGACAACATGAAGAGCATGGGCGGACTGCCCAGTGTGCCCACCTCCAAACTACCTTCGGCACAGCCCAGCCATCGTGCGTGTAAGTGCAACACTGCCAGGACCTGATAGATTTCAGAACAGAGAACTTTTTCATCAATCACCCACCATCTTGTTTCGTTAGCAAAATGTGAAGCAGGCAAACTTGCCTGCCACTGTCAAAATTATAAGCATTTGGCCGATGGCTACTCTGCTAATTGAAACCAAACAATCTGAAAATGTCACATGTTAATGATCTCTCCTCTTTTTTACAGCATCCAAGAAAAAGGTTGAAGATGATGACGACATGAATATGCTGGCAGCGTGGGCAACTTAAGTCCATTAATGTAGCCTTCCCCCCTTACAGGATAACATGTACATAATATGAAGAATTTTTTTTTTTAGCTTTTTCTGTGAATGATTTTTGATAGGGAAAATGAAGTGCCTTACTTTGTTTTATAAATGATGTTTTCTTTATGAAGTTATACTCCCAGTTGACTCGTCTTATTTATCAGAACTTAAAATTTTTAAATGAAGGACTAATCAACATGCAATTCTACAGTAGATCTGTACTTCTGTATTCTTCCAATCGTCATTCTTGTTTACCCTACACAGATTCTAATGTTTATAAGGCTTAATGAAGACATGAATGAGATATGACTGTGTGATGACTGTGTATCACAGGATGCTTATTGTATGTAATCCAGCTGTAAATAGTCTTATTTGAATAATGCTAACCAATAAAAACAATCAAAACCCAGTACTAGGTCTGAATGGTTGAGAATGGCATCTCAATCACTTGATGTTTGTTGTGTTTTGTGTAGTAGAATGTTGCTAGTACTTGTCCTACAAGTGCACACGTTTAAAATTGCCAAGACAACTGAAACATTTCTATATATTTAGTGTTTGAGAGGGACGTTGTGGGATAATATAGTTTGCTAAATTCACTTTACAAATATTCTCAATTTTACATTTGATGCTTTTGAATTACTTGGGGGGGAAAAAACAAAAAACTGGCAACTCTTTCGTCAAGAAGGGTTTTACGTTGAAAGTTGGAAGTTGGAACCGGAAGTTGTGAAGCCACATCCTGGCAGGCTTGATATCCTTCTGTCAAGTAGGCAGGAAGTCCTTGTCACCCAAAGAAAGTTAAAACTTGAATAAACCAAGCAGCTGAAACAAAATTAAGAATGGAAGCAAAGGTGGAAACGACAGGTGAGTTTACAAAGGCAAAATACTTTATTACAACTTACGAGTGTCGATATTGAAAACAAACGCGGGGAGTTTCCTGGATTTTAACATTACTCGACTGTTTCCACGTTTAACGTTTACTCCCTAACCGGAATACAGTATGACACGTTTCACCCGGTTTTACCTCCTAGTTTCCTTCTTGAATTTATTGCCGTTTGGGCTGACTATATGAAGACAACAAAGAGCTAAAATAAGCTAAGTTACCATAAGTTCAGGCTCTCCTCACACTGTCTTTGACATTGGGCTGTAACGAATATCTCACGTAACTTTAGCATGAGGTTAACATTACCTGAGGGAGAAGGCTAAAGTTCCCGCGTACACTAAGTTACATCAACATAAAACCCTTGTTTTTGTTTTAAATAACAATAAATAACCAGGTGTCCTCTAATAATGATCAGCAAAAGACAAACAACCAATTCTGTAACGTTAAAAAATATTTTTGTTTTTTCCCTCACTGATATCTGCTGAGATATGTTACATTGATACCTGTCATGAATTTATGAAACCCTAGACGGCCAGTCAAGGTAAACTATACTCTGCAAATGTTAAGGTGGATAAACTAATTTTACCCTGCACTGGATCCCTCCTAAACAATCAATCATTTATTAATTCAGTGAACTCAGTAGAGGATGTGCCGGACCCAGAGGAGGAGGAAAAGAAGGCAGCAGCCGCAGCCCGGGAGGCTAACCGTCTGCCCGAGATTCGTCTGGTGATTCTGGGCTGGAGGTGGCCAGGTAAGAGCCTGACAGCCAACACCATCCTGGGCCGGGAGGAGTTTCGCTTGGAACGAGCCGCCGAGTTCAGTGTGAAGAGAGAGACAGAAGTGCAGGGGCGCCAGGTGATTGTGGTGGACACACCAGGCTGGTTCTCCTCCCAGGATACGCCGCCCTCCTACCAGAAGGAGATAGTGAGAGGGGCCTCAATGTGCCCGCCAGGTCCCCACGCCTTCTTGTTGGTCATCCCTGTGGGCATGTTCACAGAGGTGGACCGTGCTCGCATTGAGGAGCATGTGAGCCTGTTTGGGGAGCGCGTGTGGAGGCATACGCTTGTGGTGTTCACCTGGGCAGACGTGTTGAGGAACATTTCCATAGAAAGGTACATCCGTCGGGAGGGCAAGGACCTGATGTGGGTGCTTGAAAAGTGTAAGAAGAGGTATTTTGTCATTAATAACTGTGTTTTCGGGGAGCACCCACAGCTAGGGCGGTTAATGGAGAGGGTGGAGAAAGTAGTGGCAGAGGAGGGGTGCTTCTACAACCCAGAGGAGGTGGAGGAGAAGAAGAAACCTCTGGATGAGAACCAAAACCCGACTGAAAACAAGGCCAAAGAGGGGCGGGAACTGGGGGCACGGCCCAAACAGAACTCTGCCCTGGCCTTCCCCAAACCCATGGAGGTGGACCCACCTCTGAGTGAGTGATGCATTTAAGGGACATTGCTGTTTTGCTAATTAGTAAATTTCTTAGCCGTGCAGTAGTTGATAGTAGGGCTAGGCAATATGGGAAAAAAAATCAAATATCACCAAACATTTGACTGAATACCTCAATATCATGACAATATTGTAGGGTTTATTATAAGATATTTACACACATTATTTTTGCTAAACACTCACTAGTAATGTGGATGCGATGACCAAGCAAGAACAGGCAAATATTAGAACTGTCTATTAAGTCCAAAAACATCAAAAATCCCAGGTGATATCTGTTGTTATATCACAATATCAATATATTATCGACATATTGCCTGGTTCTTGATAGTTACTTTACACCAATCTGGTATGCATGTGGCTTAAACTGCAGCAAGCAATGATTATGCATAAGCATCTTAATACCTTCACTAACACTTAACACAACGCCCTTATTTCCTCAGTGCTGTTTTGTCAACTCTTTACTGTCTCCATAATAACCCAAGAAGGACAAACCCATAAAGGCGTCCTCCCTCTGTAATAGCACTACAGTGATAGTTAAAGTGATATTACAGTGGCCAAGCTGAGTACCTTGAGAATTACGCTCACATATGGCAAATGTAGGCCTGTTACTTCAATGCATTTTGTGTTCAATTCTAGATTAACTGGACACACACATTGGCTGACGGACCCTCTAAACCGCCACTAACGGAGCCTCTGCGTCCTTTTTACTGATTGTAAAGCTGCTTAGTTGACATCATCAAAGCCCAGCCTCGAAGGAGGGTAATTTACTGAAATTTCCTGAATGTGTAAACAAGTACGATTATTTATTTTTGTGAACAGAGATTATACTGTATGTTTCAGTGGTGTGCAGTCATGTCGCTGTATCTTCTCACTGTGTTGGTTTGTCGGACTACTGCAACATGAATCCCTTTTCATGTTATTCAAAGACTTTAGCCCACCTGTTTTACATGTAACGGAATTTTGGGCTTCATCTTGGTAGATGTCTTCATGTGGGTTTTTAATAATTTAAGGTTTTGTTTGTAGTGGTAGTGTGATGAGGCTGATTTAATTCAGTCTGCAACAAGGAAGCACAAATTTAAAACCCATTGTGAACACTCCATAATTTTGGCGCATACTATTGGAACAACTGCACTACTTAATGTAATGAAATGTTCTGTTCAGGGGAATTAGTTTTAAAAGATTCCCATTTGTTGTGACCAAACTGAAAATGCTTTTCTTATGCTGTATTGTTTTACTACGCTATGAGTGTACAATTACAAAGCACTTGTGCAGGTATTGATTTTGCTCGGTTGTCTAGATAGCTTGGCTGAAAGCAGTGGTTCTCCATCCTGGTCTTCGGGACTTATTGTACTGCTGGTTTTCCATCTTACCAGGTAGTTTATTGCATTCACCGGGCTCCCTGGGTTTAAATCAATCACAGATTAGACAGCTAGAATGAAAAACAGAGTGGTTGTGGGTCCTGAGGGCCAAGATTGGAACCACTTTTTAAGTCTTGTTGAGTTGCATGCCATGGAGGGCCAAGAGTCTGTATGGTTTCCTTCCAATCAACTCACTGATTAGTGCCTCCTCTCTGGCGGAAGGTGTGCTAATGAGTGAAATCACCTGGCGCTGTGGTTGGTTGGCAAGAAAATCTGCAGACTCTTGGCCCTCTGTGGCACATGATTTGACAGCCCTGCACTACCTTAAAGCTGTTGCTTTGTAGAAATGCCGTAGATCCGTGGGTTCTGAGTACTGGTTCTCAGGATCCAAAGCCCTGAAAGTTTTTATTCTACCTGTCAGATCAAGGACTGATGCACACCCAGGATGCCAGATGAATGCAGTTATTACCTGATAGGATAGAAAACCGTCAGAGTGGGCTGCCCAAGGAGCAAGGGCACACTCTGACTGGGAAACTATGATACTAAACATATATAACATATATGAGTCATAGAGTTACATGTATGCATGTAGTTTGCATAGTGTGACTACAGCAGTCCAAACACAGGATTGAGAATCCCTGCTGTAGATACTGTAGATCTGCTCCTTGATCGCAGTTCTTTATCTTTTGCATGAATGTGTTTTGTATACTGACTAAAGAGTGTAGCAAGTCCAATGTTGCTGATTAGTCTGACAGTCAAAACATGCACTATATCACCCATTGTGGGCAAATACTGACCTGTTTGTATGTGGACATTTAATACTGAATGATTAAGCCAGAAGCACAGGCCTAACTGTTGGCCTACATTGTTGTTTAAAAGACTGTTGCTCAGTTATCGCCCCATGATGCAGTTTTCTGTCCAACACATGAATCAAGTTACTTTTGAATAATTTATTTTGAAAAGGGTGTTATCTCTTTGGGGGTTAATGTCTGTATCTGGGATAGGCAACCATGTGCGGTGGAGTGCTGAGGCGATCCATGTTTTCTTAAGAAGCACACTAGACCAGCTGATCAGCAAAATTATGTAGCTTCTGTTTGGAATGAAAACCTGCAGCCTCAGAATTCCAGGGCACATGGTTTCCTATTTCTGCACAATATTCTTTGTAGGTCCGCTACACCTTTTATTTGCTTATGCAATTGAGATTTGTTTGTGAACAAATTAGGATTTCTTTGTTTTAACAAATGCTGTGTTGATGTTTTTTCTATTATATCCAAATAAATGTATATTTTGATTTAATTCTTGAGCTTTTTCTTTGCGTGTTTGACCAATGTGAACTTGTATTCAAAATCCTGGGAGTATTTTATCATCCTGAAGTGGATGCCTCTTTAAATCTGTAAAATAATATGTCTGTAGAAGGCTATTGGCATAAATAGGATGGAGTTGTTGTTATTTCCTTCCATGGGACTGAATACAGACTACAGACAGACTACATGAAGGGTAATTTTGTTGTATAAGAGACATGAGAAATTGCTGCCACTAAGTATTAGATGAGGTTTTGGTCTGATCTAATAAATGGGAAGGAAAGAAAATACAGATATATGTTCCATGAAACCTGAGGAGACAATACAGTCATCATGTCTGTTTTTTCCTGGATACAAATACATGTTGTTTTCAGTGCAGCTTCACCACTAGATGGCAGTAAGATATTTAGTCATGGAGATCATATTTACAACATGATTCACAATACTGTAGTGACCTTGCCTTCAGCAGACTATATTTACCTCACCTGAGTTATGTAATGGCTGGGTGTCAATGTGTTGATACCCACTTATTGTGTATAGGCGAAATGTGCTGTGCGTGTTTTTATAGCACATCGTGTTAGATTCTCTTATTTTCTCTATAGCTTCAGTGCCAAACAAAAAGGTTTAATCTTTTTTTTGTCCTTCATCTTGTAAGAATCATCTTGCCTGGTACATAGACACACCAAATGACCTGAAAGCCCAGCAAACCTGTTTTGTAACTTCTCACTATACCTTCATCTTATCTTTGCTGGGCCCTGCTCCGTCTCCCCTGTGTGTGCAGCCTTGTTTTCCCGGCCTCTCACTGCTGCCGGACAGCTCTATCTGGCTTGAATCTGCAGCTTTTTCACCATCCATCCAACCTTAATATGAGGTTTCCAATAAACCCGGGCCATTTACCTACCAATAAACAAGACCGCATTTTTCACTGTCATGCTCTCATTTAGGATGGATGTAGATGATGTTAAAGGCTAAATTATGTTGTCGAGATAGAGCAAGGCCCCAAGTACTTTGGGGGAATATGAGGGAACATGCTGGGTTCAGCCTCTCCATCAGTTTTGTCAATGAATTCAGCCAAAGCTACCTGCTATTCATCATATGATAGACTTGTAGAATGAGTGGACATTTTCCAAACAAGTTTTCTCTTGCCCACAGTCAGTCAAATACTGGCTCTCCTCCAAAAAAAAATCTGCTGAGTGCTCTATTTTTTTTCTTTTTTCTTTATTTTGCTACCATGTAAACTGGAATAATGCTTCTCTCTCCAAATGCGCAGTTTCTCATGTATTTCTCTATTGCTTTTGTACACAGGATTACTGATTAATCACTGGGGAGGTGGCGATTTGTAATGATGTTTATCACACAGTCCAACACTTCCTGGCAAGTATGAATCACTTTTACATCAAGTTGAAGATTTTCTAACCGTGTGAGGAAGGAAAACATTTTCTGAGTTAATATTTCACTACTAAAATGAATGCATAAGATCTCTCTGCACCTCTTTTGCATTTTGTTCAACAGGACAGGTACATATAGGAGTTTGGGTGTGGTGCAAAGAACTCACAGGCAGGCTCCGTTTTAAACAACATTCTTTATTATTTCAAATGTAATCAAAACAACAGTAGTTACAGAAATTACAGACAGCTATGGTACCGTGTGATTTCGAGTCTTTTGTTGTGTGCTAAGGAGTGTCATGATAAGATCAGAGGAAAACTAGGTCACAGTTGGAAGAAAGTCCAATTCTCATTTCTTCCTTTATATTAAACTCTGGCAATCACTGCTGAATCTTGTACCTGCGTGAGTTACACTATTCATTTCAACTCATAAGTCAGAGAAAAAGGAACAGCACGCTGCAGTAGCCTATCTCAACACCACTACGCTGCTTTTCTTCATCTAAAATAACATAAAGAAAGTGGGGGTGAAAAGCAATTAGTTAAGTCCAGTGAAGCAGGTGATTACTGAAAAGTCTTTTGCTGTTTTCGATGATCAAAACCGACATGTTCAACAAATCCGGACACTTTACCTGACTGCGTTTAACAGTGGTAGTAAAAAACATTTGCAGTTTCAAATGGCAGTGTACAACAAGCAGATGTCCCAAGCAATTGCTAAGAGCATTTCTCCACAGGGGAAAATCAGACAATACCCCCCCATCCCCTTCCAAAAAAACAAAAAAAAAAAAAACAAGAAGAATGTCTGTGGGCATGGAAAAGCCATTGTCCCATTAATCCGATCCCTCCCCTCAGCCCTGTGCACTTTTTAACAGTTTTGGAAAAGAGCCGTACTTTATGAGGAGTCATAAAAGCGTTGCTCTCATGCAGAGGGTTTGAAAGCCTGGGCGTTGTACTCTCGGGCCGACACCAACGGGCCCCTGTCAGAACTCGGCCTCGTTATAAAGAAGGGTTTGTGTGTGGACATTTCAAACAGCCAGTGAATCATTATTTTGGCACCTTTGTAAATGACTCTTTCATGCCTCTTTGGGTGTCAGTTACAGCTGATCTGGGTTTGCAGCGAGCGCGCGCTTGGAGGACGCCGCGGTTTCATTGCATTTAGATGAAAAATTGTGTAGCAGTTTTTTTATATGATGTTGTAAATTGGTTTGTTAGTTCAGTCTGTGACTGTGAAACACTAGTAAAACCACTACTGTTACTACTACTACTACTAAGATACAGAGACTGGTACATTCTGGGTAGCGGTGCGGCTAGTGAGCAGTAATGAGTTGGGATGTGCAGGGTGTCGTCATTCTGGGGAGGCTGAGGTAAATATTGCAAAATATAGCTCACTCGGATGCTGATTAGTCTTTGGTCTCAATGTGATGGCAACAAGGGGTGAATGAGAAAATCCAGATGATTGTTACTTTTGATCACATGTAAAACTTGAATTGGTGTAGTATTGCACTTGGAACTTTATTTTTCAGTAGGATTCGAGGATACCAACAACGTCTCTCAAATGAGTCTACAATCATTGGTGTAAAACTTTTTTTTTTCTTTTTTCTTTTTTTTTTTTGTCTGTTTGTCTTCAAATAATATTCAAGAACAGAAATGTCCAAAAGCCTTGTATATCGATCTGTGACAGCGATGATTGGAACAATATTCACATTTAAGTAAAAAAGTAGAGAAAAAAGGCCACTCATAAAAAATAAAAAGAGGTTTCCAATACCATACTGCTATACTACATATGTTTGCCATCAATTACCTGAATCTGCAAATGTTTTGGCAATGGTTGAAGCCTTGGTATATACATTATTGTGCTAAGACGGACGAGCCAACCATTATAATTGTGTTAACATGGACACACACTAGCCAAATGTTATGCTGGCAACGGATCATACTGGAGTAGGAAACCACGCTGTAAAATCAAGGAAAACTCCAAACAGGCCAGTGTGTTTTCTGGCCCGCACAAGCTGTGTTTAAGTACCTCAGATTAATCAATGAGAATCAACTATGCAGAGCCAGCTCGAACATACACACCCATAAAGCAGGTGGATATCCAATCACTACTGTAAACCGCTCTCTGTCTCTCGCTCTCTCTCACACACACACACACATTCACGCGCACTCAAGAAATCACTGACACATTAGAGAACACATTCAGCATACACACTCACAAGCGCCTGTCTTGTAATTTTGCATTAGTACCACATGTCAAATGAAAAAAAAAAATATGTGCATGGAGAAAAAAACTTTGTGCAAACTCTAGTCAAGGAGAAAATGGCACGGCAGTAATGGAAGAAAAAAAAAACATACAATGGCATCGGTAACATAAGAAATCAATCAAAGTTGCAATCAAAAGAACGAGGAGGATTGAAAAGTATGCCCATCACCCATTCAGAAAAAAAAAAAAAACACCGAGATATTCTCAGCGAACAACAACAACAAAAAAAAAAAATGATGCTTCATTCATGATCAGAAAAAATGAAACCAACCAAACATCGTAAAACTAATTCAACACTGATGCTGAAAATGTTCAGAGCGCCGCTTCCTAGCTGGTTAATCGATCGCGGTGGCAGGAGTTCAGGTTACGTCACGTTCCCCCGCTGCGGAGAACAGGGCCATGGAAAACGCTAATCGAGCCTGGTATGGTATTGGAAAGCAATACCCAACGACCAACCGATACAGATACATATGCCAACCCCCTGTGAAAACAACAGACTGAAAGACAAAAGGAAATGTAAGCAAAAACCTGATGGATATACAAAGGCCTATATAACCCCCACTGACAATTAAGTGGAAATCTCTTGTTCACATAATCTGTATTGTTTCTGAAAATATATATTGTATAATTCGTCGTCCCCCCTCCTCAGGTACACCAGTATGAGTCTAGGCAGTCAGGCTGTACAACTGCTCCATGGCAACAAGACAGTAGCCTCACAAACTCTTTCCTAATGCTGACAGAGTTGATGACCTCAATGCTATTCCCTCCCTCTGTCCCCAACAGGTCAGTCCCTTGTCAACAGGAGCCATTTAAGGACCTGCACAATGAGCTGGTCTGGGATCAGTTTTCAGGGCTTTTTTTTTCCCACAGTGCAGTTCACTCTGGCAGCGATTCGGGGCTCTCCTGGTGCAGTCCCATCTAGTGCTCGCAGGAGGTCGACGCAGGGCCAATTCCGCAATCTTCACGTCTCACGAGTCACTCTGTACACTGAGCTTTTTTTTTTTTTTTTTTTTTTTTTTTTCCTTCTCACTCC
>OMLF01014758.1:5323-20624 GCA_900302615.1 Holocentrus rufus
TCAAAAGAAAATTATTATTATTATAATAATAATTATTATTATTATTATTTCTTTATTTCTTTATTTATCTATTTATTTATTTTAAGCAAAGATAAATCAAAACAACGTGACAATCCTGAGCCTTTGTAATTTGTCTCAGATTGTACACCTAAGCCTGCATGATGCCTGAAGGCTGTGATGTTCTGAATTTTACCTCTGAAGACTTAATTTAATTAACAAGACCTAAACTAAACAGTCAGTGACAGATACTGTCAATGATAGATTCTTGTATTACATTTTCAGAGGCTGGCAGCATCTGGCACATGTGCCCAGGTGTAATAACATCATCCGTTACACCTTCATTTTTTGTTGTTGCTGTTTGTTATCCAGAGAGTGCAAAGTTTAGCAATATTTTTTTTGGCATCACTTTGGTTTTCACTCACACTGACTACATTTCAGGTGCTGCGCTGTCTGATCAAACTTGTCAAATCAAAATCAAATTTGGTCAGTTCAGGCAAACAATTTTTGGACAGGTTGGTTGAAGTGATTTCCATATGTTCAATAATCGTAGAAAATATCTACTTTCCATACTTGTTTCTGTTTTATGTCTTTATTTTTTCTGTCATCAGCCAAGGATTTTCATATTCATATTGTATTTTATGAATAGCTTACGTATAAGAGGTTTGCTGAGCATTTTAGGCATTGAAGGAAGAGGTTACACACATTTAGCTCCAAGTGGAAAACTGAGCAGGGAGGAGGCCACTCCTGCTCTCCCTGCCTTTTGCGTTTTTTCAGTGCTGAATGTTTTTTTTAGTGCTGTCAAGAGATTAAAAAAAACTGAGAGATTAATTAATTATGATCTGTAATTAATTAATCGCAATTAACGCGATAATTTGACGACCATCATTTTTGCACTGTGCTCTTGCACAGTATGGATTTTGAGTTCATATTGCACAGACATTGTCACACTAGTGTTCACTGAGACGGCCATTGAAATGGTCATGGAAAGTCAAAAGTTAGGAAAGATGAAGTGTTTATCTGTCCAAGGATCAAGCAGTGGCAGCTGGTATTGAAGTTCCAGATCAAAGTCCTGGCCAAAAAAGAAAATACCAGCGTAGTACACATGCAGCTGAGGAAAATCAAAGTCAGACTTTGGAAGAACACTGTGAGGGTAAAGGCCCAGACACACCAAACCAACATCAAAGAACTTGCGCCAACACTGCTACTGCTTTCACATCACTGTCACTCACATATACCGATTTCTAATCGAGGATATGTCTGATAAGAAGCTGCAAATGGCACTGATGGTGTCAACCTTTGGTCTTTTGGCTGTGGAGGAAGAAAGGAAAAGGCAGAGGCCAAAAATACAGAGAAACCACACTGAAATCTTGGATACAACAGCAACAGGCTCAAGGGGCTTTCCTGTCTCCAGAGCTGGAGATAAATGAAACCCTATGATATTAAAAAAAAAAAAAAAACACTGTGCTTCTTGGAAACAGGTAGGCAAGCTAAAGGTTTGAAAAATGCTTGGATTTTGCATAAAGTCCTTGAACTTGCGTGAACTTCAGGTTACACAGGATGCCAAGTATACTTAGGAACAGGTGACAGGATTACAGTTAGCTAAACAGCCAATCAGAGTGATCTCTCTCACCTACAGGCTCTACCACAGATTCAACATGCTCAATTGGCTAAAAAGCCGACCACTGCCAATGTGCAGGACACACCGCAAAAACTAGGGCCACAGACGCTCAACAACGGCTCAATAACGGCTCAATAACGGCTCAATAACGGCTCGACGTTGGCCGACGGTCAGCCGTTGGCT
The DNA here is from genome assembly GCA_900302615.1 of Holocentrus rufus. NCBI lineage: Eukaryota > Metazoa > Chordata > Actinopteri > Holocentriformes > Holocentridae > Holocentrus > Holocentrus rufus. The sequence continues at coordinate 7,125 of OMLF01014758.1, forward strand.
TGGTGTGTCACAGCCTTATCTCACCTGTCTTCTCTCTCTCCCCCTCTCTCTTTGTTCAACTCATTCTCCTCCATCCTCAGACAGGAGATGACACTACACTCTAAGGGGAAGGATCAAAGACAAATTGGTGTCATCCACGTGACTTTGCACTATCCAACCTGACCGACTCTGACCATCATCAAATTGGATGCTCAGTCTGTAAGAAAAGTCAGATCTATGATTCAGATGGAGAGCATCTTCTAACCGAACCTAAAGAGGTTCACTTTTCGTAGTCCTTCCCCCAAAGCGTAAGTCATTCTGCAGTGTTTTGAGGAAAATGAAGTGAATGTTTCCCTGCCTTGACCAAGCTCCTCAAAATCTATACCACATTCCCTATCATGACCACTTCATGTGGAGCGCCACCCTAGGAACGACCCAAGGTCAAAGACAGGACTATGATTTGGTGATTTGGGCTCCATCCGAGAAAATCAGCTTCTCGCTGAGTGTCTCGGACACTGCTGGGTCCAATTTGATGAACCTTTGGTAAAGATGCATTTTTACATTGACCTACGAAATGCATCTACTCATGTCCATCTCTACAAAATTAAACTGATTGGTCCAACACAGCACCACCAGCATGAGTCTGGGAGGGTTGACTTGTTCATGCTGAGCTTGTAAAAAAAAAAAAAAAAAAAAAAAAGCTTTTCCACTGAATTTCAATCCAAGGAATACATTTTTATAAATAAGCATTAGTAATTCTTTACTGCCGCTCTGTATTGCTACCACCTTCATATTAAACATCTTCTGTCTCACTGAGTCCGAAAAACACTTTAACGTTCATAATAGCAGTCAGAATCAACAACCATTTAATCTGAGGTCAGTCATTTTAAAAGAACTGAGCCCAAGTTTGTTCAGTTGTTTGAACATAATAGTGGAGATCACTCACTGGCTCTCAAGAGTTGTTTGGCCATTATAAATTCCCAACAGAGTTTCAGCAATTTGCACTAAAATCACTGGACTCATCATGGTTTGGTTGTGTTTTGTGCCTCGCTCACTTTAGACTATAAAAGGCTATAAAATGCTGTGTTATTGTGTCTAAATCAACTGCTGACTTTTTAGGTAATATCTTAAAATACTCAACATACTACTTGTGGCCCAGAAGTACATTTCATATAATAAAATAACACAATATACTGCTCTGTCCCCTTAATTTTTGCATGATCCACATCATAAATAATCAATGTATGATTTTCCAGTCATTCCAGTCATTTACAAAAAAAATGGTAGTTAAAGTTATTTTTGTGGAGAACTGGGAAGCTTTGAATGGCAGTGATAAGCTTTTCATCGATTTTACACTTGGCAGTCCAGAACTATTATTCACACGGTGAAATTACATCGCTCAATAAATGAGGAAGCAGGAAAATTGTATTGACTGTTGAAGGCGGATGAACTGGAAAAGTTTGACCATGTAAGGCCGTGACCAGCTTTTCTCAGCCAATACGTTCTTTGACCGTCTAGACATAAGCTGAGTGTCCTTGGTCACGCAGCTTTTCAGGAAATGAGTGGACTTCCAGTGATTTGTTGATCATGTTGCTCACAGTCTGAACACATGGTCGGAGTACCTCTTTGCAGTGTCGCTACAGCAGCTGAATCACACATGTTGTTGCACACATTGGTTGGTTAGATTTCCAAATGAATTCTCACAAAAAGAGCTATGAAATTCTAAATAAATCCAATGATATACCTGGAGTGAACCCATGTCATCAACTGCTGAGTGAATTTTCCATTCAAGGTTAATAATTATCAGTGTGCTTGGATAGAAAGACAATGCAGAAGACTTCACTGTAGTGAGCAAATCTTTTAGATAGCAGATTTGACAGTAATAAATTTGTGCCTGAGGCATGAAGGAGATAACAGAAGTGCCTCTTTCACTCAGCTGTATTGCAATTTGCGTGGGAACAGTTACGGTATGCCTGTGCCTGAGGCTTGAGTTTTAATCAAAGGTCTGTCAAAGCTCTATGGGGCCCATTCAATCTCCATTATACAGGAATGGAAGCCAAACGTATGCCACAACCATGTTGCTCAAGAAAAAGTGTGTTGATAGATAACGTTCCCGAATGTTGAAAATTGAAATAACATACAATAACATTTGTATTTTTGCTAATCAGTTCATAGTCTAATATTGAGTGATGTACCATCACTGGGCAAGAAAGGGTTAATTGTCTTGTACCAGGCACATTGGCAGTTGATGGGAACAAATTTTGGGGTTTTCAGTCCCCTTCCTTCCACCAAGAAATTTCTTTTGACAGGCATTATACAAACAGCTCAATTTTGATAGCAATAAAAACACAGCATTCACACTAAGTGTTGAACTTTATTATTTGCTATGAAAACAAAATCACTCTTAAAGGGGCAATCCATGAGATCCTGTTTTTTCTTTGATTTGGCAATAAACAATATTACTGTGGTATTTTTGCACTTCACTTCCAAGAGACCACCTGTCAGTCAAATAACATGTTCAGTACTGTGATGTACTCTTTTCTTTGTGTGTTGAGTTAAATATTTCATATAGAGATGCGAACGCACACAATGAGGTGCAGACTTGTGGAGCAAAGTTCAACAAAGAAAAGGAGGGGCAAAGCGTTCAATTCTTCTCACTTGGCAGAAGCCATAAAGTCTTGGTGGTACACAGGGTTGATTCACCTTCCTTACATTGGTTAACTTGATGAGTGCACCCAGTAGAGTGCAAATCTCCGCCAGGTGTGTGTAGGATCTAGTGATGAGTGGATCAGCTCTAACATCAACCAAATCCACATGTACACATAAACCATCCACCTGCCACCCACCCAAATGAAATATTTTCTCAGATTTAGAGACCCACACCCACATGACCCGTGTTTCACTCCGCCTCTACCCATCCCTGTTGGCTATGTTGCTTTTTAAATAATTTCAAGCAGCGTGAGCTCTCCACATGACTTCTTTATTGTGTTAGTTGTATTATTGTATGAGCAGGGTTCGAATTACAGAGTGGCTTTCAAGGGAACCCTATTTCCGGTGCGCTCCTAAACATGTCATATGCACATGCATACATGGATGTGTGCGGTCAGTTGCAGGGTTACTGCAAAACAGATTCTACCGTTACATACAGTTAATATTGCCAAAGACATTTCACTTCATACAGAGAAAATCTAGCCATGCAGGTACAACAAAGAGACAGAAAAACAATTCACCACCGCACCACCAACTCCACACAGTGAATCAGCCAATGGTTTGCATTATGCTTCTAGACAGAGGAGACCAACATCTGAACATGCCCAGAGCCTCAACTGTGCGGTCTTACACAAAACATAGGCAACAGCCACACTCTGAGCACAATACACAAATGCCTCCTGCATAGTAAAACATCCTGGGGGCAACGTCACTATGATAACACACCATCATACAGCACCCATTACACCTTTGTTCAACTCCTCGCAACAACAGAATTGAAAAACCACAGGCCTAAATAAAATGGTAAGCCATACCACAGTGGGGGAATATCACTTTTTAATATGGCTTTGCACACCTGCTCTTATTTGTTTATGGAATTGTGGGTGCTTGAATGTAATTTATGAGTCTTTCATGGGCATATATTTTAACCAAAGACAATTTTCAATGATTATGTGATAGACAATTAAGTTTTTTTGAATCTTGAATCTTGGCTGTGCCCTACAAGAACTCTGGAAAACCTTGGAGTCATGTGAAGACCTCATTGAACACAGCAAATATGCTCTCCACCAAGCTGCAGAAACGTGCATGCGGAGGCACCTTTTTTTCAACTGTGTCGTTGTTGAGAAGAAAGAAAGTTTGGAGGCTTTGGCGAGCAGCACGCCTTTGGGAGACAAACCATACACACAGCACTGACAGATTGATTGAGTGACCGAGTGATGTATCTGTTTATTTAAACTTTATTCATCCAGGGAAGGTTGTCCAAGAGATGAAATGACCCCAATGTCGTAAACTTAAATAAACATCCTCTGTTCACTGGCTGTGCGCTGAGTTTCCCCACCACAGAAGGGGAATAATATACATGGAGGAGGCACAGCTAAAAAGAGGCAGTAATTTGACATTGAAGTATCTTATTTAACCATGACCAAAACCACTTTAACCAAACTGGTTTAGTTGCTAACCTTTATTAAAGTTTTGATTTCTAAATTTAACAAAAGTTGTGTAACTTGCCTTACTTAAACATAACTTTGACAAATCCAGCTATTTTACTGACTTTTTCATGTGATGAGCACTCAAAAAGAAACAAAAAAAAAGAAACAAAAAGGAAAAAAAAGTCACGTCCAATTTGTGTTCAAATCTTTTGTGGTGAAGGAAGGTAATCTTCACATAATTTGTGTTTCAGACCTTCAGACAGCTCAGCAGTCTGACCACTCAGACTGCATTTCAAGCATTTTTTCCTCCATCGCTCCCCATGCAACACCAAGCAACCCTGCGACCAGAATCCGAATCCACAAATCATCCATGGCTGTAGCCTGTTGCTAGTACCCAGATGCTGGACAGAGAACATGCACCTCTGCGTGTGCCCACCTGTGTCGTTTCTATGAAAACCAGTGATGTAATGACAGCAAATACTGACTAAGCATTCAAATCACATCTGGTCATAAATAAATCACAGACAAGTACAGAAAATTTGTTGTGCTCGCTGTCATGGTGCTGTCTTTAAGCTTTACTCTCCTCACTATCAGCTGTTAGCAGCTGATCTAGAAATTTAAGTGACTGTGGATGAGTGCTAGCTAAATTCCTAAAATGTTTAGTGAGAAAATCTCATGTAACACCCTTCAAATCCATCTTCACCCAGGGTGATATTACATGGTACATTCCTGGATTAAGGTTTGATGGAAACAAATGACCATAGATACCACATACCACCATGTAACAGTCAACTGATTCATTTATATTTTCCATGGAATCCCATGTGAAAGTGTTTTTTATAAGAATTATGGCTTTTTATTTATTTATTTATTTTTTACATTGCACCACCTGTACTTTACCCCCACTAAGTGTGCATTTCCTCTCTCTTTTGTAATCAGCAGTGGGCCACCGGCACAGTAAGAATATTATCTCTGTGGCTAGAGAAAATGTGACTATCACTAATCCGTCATGGTGGGGGAAAATCATTTTGCCCTATTTATGTCCACAGCATGTAATCTGTGCTTCGGAGTAAAGCTCATTTCACATAATTGTTTGAAACCGTGCGTAGTTTTTAACAATGATAAAAGATGCAGGAAGGGGCCTCAAGTCTAGCTTCTGATAATAGGTTATCAAGACCACCCCTTTGTTTAAGCCTCTTGATTTATTGGCTGATCCTACAGTCTGACCTGACCTTGTCATTAAAAGGTGCGGGGGTTATGAAGCCAGCAGGCATTCCCACTTGTACAGCGTAGGATGTTCTTTTCTCCTTGAGGCAGGAAGTGTGATGTTAGTCCCTCCCTCCTCTCCTCATTTGGTGGAGTTCCCATGTCAACACTTGTCATTCATCTTGATGAGTTGTCTAACTTGGATTTAGCCTGAGGTTTTGGCATCTGTAAAGCAATCACAGGACACTGTTTTTATCCTTTAAATGCTTTAATTTGCACCTACAAAACAATTAATGAAGTCTCATCCCATAAGTAGTGGCCTCCAACGCCTGCCGCCAAGACTTAACTGCACTGTGGCTGCTAGCCTCACCTGCTGGGACAATGCCCCCATCAGTTTTGAGATCTGCTTCCTGTGTGCGGCTCTTTTCATCTTTATCTGTTGCTACAACGATACATGTAGCCGCTCGAGGAAGCCAGCCACAGCTACCTGGGGTTGTGTTGGCATAGCATTTAATTCTGGCAGCAGCAGCTCCGGTGACATGGACTTGACACTGATCTCTATTTCAATCTTGCCTCTGTGATCCTGGCATTATGTTTGCTTTTGGAGCAGATTTAAGTTTACGCCCATTGCAACTGTGGTTCAGCCGCAGGGGCTGCCGTCTGGTATGGGGCAAAACAATCAACAACACTGCGGGTGTGTAAAAAAATTCCAGTAAGTGTAAAAAATTCCATACTACCTCTTAAAAAGCACAATTTTTACAAGATCGGTGCTTTTACCTCTTGTCCCATAATAATAATGGGTTCAAGTAAGACTACTGCTGGCCATGCCGTTATGGTTCAAAACAGCAAAAATTCTCCATCTCAAGTTATTTATTTTCATATTCAGTCTTGAAAAACTTTTATTTCTTAAAATTACTGAAATAAATCTGCCAGTGGGATGATCCCACTGAATCCCACCAGTTTCTAATGCAGTGAAACAGGACAGAATAGACTTTTTTTCACAGCAGACATTTTGACAGGAAATAGCAGGTAAACACAGGTGATACTAATCGCACTAATGAAGGTTCTGTTCCATTTAAGTGTAGCAGAGTCCTTCCAGTGAGCCAGCATGAACAATAGCAGGACCCTGGCTCTGTTAGACCTAAATGAAACAGAACCTTCATTTACGTCATTAGTAACACCCATGTTTACCTGCTATTCATGTCTAAATGGCTGCTGTGGAAAAGCACTACAAGGCAGATCACTAGCATCAAGAAAGTGACACCTGATTCCAGAAAATTCCGGAAACAAGTTGATTAGCATTAGAAACAAGTGGGATTATCTCATCTCACTGGCAGATTTTTTTCACTTGTTTCAAGAAAAACAAGATTTTAATACTTAAGATGAGACTATATGTCTTGGTAAGATGATTTTTGCAGTGAAAGAGAGAAGCCAATTTCAGACAATTTTAAATATGAACGCAGTATTTTATGGTTAAAAAAGTTGCATATTGTAGCATTAACATTTATTTATCTATGGAATTACTGACAAAATATGAATTCTGTTCGCCAACAGAACTTTACTTCGTACTTTCACATTGGGACCCAGAAGCAGCCCATTACATGCATTGTAATCTAATTAAAGACACCAAGCAACTATGGACTCTAATACTATGGACTCTTGGAAAAATAGCCAAACAGTTCTAAAGGACGGAAGATTCTTCAGGAAACACAGAGGCTACATTTGTGGAAAAAAGTGAAACTCACTGATCTGGATAATGAGCACAAAAACCTGTTAGTGAAGAATACTGTTGTTTCCAATGAGCTGAGATCCTCACATTGCATCATGACCGTTGTTAGTCTTGGAGTGCAGTTTTCATTGGTAATGAAAATCAGATGTCTGCCTCTTTAAATGTGAAACACATTTTCTAGTTTTAAGGGGTGGTTTGGATTTATTCACCTCTTCACCTTTAAATAGTCAGTGGTTCTTATGTTGTGCTATGAGGAGGTCACATTGAAATATTTGGAGACAAAAATATAGTCTGGAGTTGAAAGAATGCCATGGTGTATATTTTATTTTTTATTTTTTTGTGTAGGATTAAAAACAAATGTCATTGATCCTACAGTGTGAAAAGCAGCCTGAGCTCTAACGATACGATAGTTTGTTACGTGTCTCAGCTCGTTAACAAAGCGTGTGCAGGCTTGTACTGATACATGGGATCTGGTGTAACTCTCCCTTGAGCTATTCAACCACCTCCATATAGACACCCAACTTCACATTTCCTAGTGAGCAGAAATCAAATAGTCAGCCTTCAGTTGGCCGGAATGGTTTTTCCCTTGGCTACAAAGAACTTTACATGCCTCAAAATAAATAAATAAATTGAAAAAAAAAAATGTTTGTCTTCACTTGTTAATGTCTGTGTGGCGTGGGACTGTTGACCCGCAATTCTGAGAGAAAATCATAATTTTGAAATCCCTCGAGCTGGAGAGAGCTAAGGAGGATCCTTCGAGCCAGGCTGTGTATCTGTTACCAGTTTTGAGTTGAGATGCATGGCAGTAGCCTTGTTTAGAGTCTGCGGATTTGGGCGCAGCTGATAATTTGACTTAAGTGCAGTCAGAGATTTTCAAGATTACATTCGACAAATCAAGATCAAGCCTCAGTATAATGGAATGCCCTGATGGGTGTTTGCCAAAATGTTTCTTTGATCATTTGGCTTCTGTTTACTTTGATATTTATCCGGAAAAATACCATTTCAACAATTCTGATTCTTTAATTGCAACACAGGCACCCAGAAAACGCATACTGGCTTCTTCCAAATAAAAGTCTTTGATCTACACTGTTGCAACTCTACAACACCAAATGTGAGAAATTAATGGAGACTGGGGGCAAACATGACCTTAAAAGTTAATGGGAAAAAAAGCCATACTCCAGTCGATTAACAATCACAGACACTTTCTACTTCATATTGTGTACTCCTTCCTTAAATTTGAAAATATCCAAATACACTGCCTGAATCAGTGCAAAATGCCTGTGATTATTATTATGATTATGTAACAGACTTAAGTATATGATTTTAACTGAAAAAGAAAAGTATTGGTGTAAATTGAATATTTATTCACCAATACATGATGCAACGCTTTTAATCCATAGTTAAATAAAATTGCAGAGAACGGACCAAAATGCCCCTTAAGGATTAAATCCAGAGGCAAAAACTGTCCTTTAACATTATAATAATTTCTTAATTTCTTGCACAGCATACCTCTTGTGAATGTACTGTCTCTCTCAGCTTTCATCTGGGGTTTCAAATGCAAATATAGACCGAGGCTTTGGAACCAGAGCTAAGTGTTCTGTGTGTGAATTTTGCACGTCCAAGACTGATATATATTGTGTGTGTGTGTGTGTGTGCAGGCTTGAGTGGGTGGTGCGTGTGGCCTGCCAATGCTGCAGTCCAACTGGTCTGAGATAGTCACATCAGATGCGGGGGAGAGGCTGCCATGTATTTGACATTTGATCGCAGTAGCATAATGTAGTTAGGTCATGTGTCCTTGGGAGTGGACTGTTTTCGTAACTATTAGATTAAGAGCTCAGATGATGCTCTCCTTCACATCATACCCTGTTAAGAGAAATTAAACGATTATGTCTGCGGTTTTGTCATTCTTTAGCTGACCCCCAGACTGCTGGAAAAGATAAGGGCAATTAAAAGGCTGCACATACTGTACAGTACTGCAGGCTGAATTTACATTTGTAGATTACAGTATTATAATCTCATGCTGTGCCATGTGCGCCTGTGTGTATTTAAAGGGGAAAGGGAATTGGATTTTAAGGATTCTTTGGATCGGGTAGAGAGCGACACTGGGCAACCAAGGAGCTGATGTCCAGTGTCGGTGGCTTTACGCTGTGTGCAGCCTCCGGCTTGTACGCTTTGGGCCGCTGTCCTCTCGCACATTGCCGGCTATGCTGGTACTGGCATTGATAGTAAAAGAGCCGGCGGTAATTTGTCCCATGCACAACCACCTGCGCGTGCCCCAGAGTCCTGTCGATCAGCAGAGTGCGATTCTCTGGGTCCATTCCCTTTGTTCCACCCTGTTCCCGTCCTCCCCGGTTGTGCCTCCCTTTGTCTCGCCTGCCTCTTTCTCTCTTTCTTTCTTTCTTCATTTATTTTACAGATATTTTTGACATTTCTACTTTATTCGACAGTGACAGCAAATTTGACAGGAAAGACAGGGGAGAGAGAGGGAATGACACGTAGCAAAGGGCTGCATGTCATCCCGATGACAACACGTGATATGTGCTCTACACGGTGATCCATGGAGCGCCCTCTTGCCGCCATCTTTCTTTTTGTGTTCCAGAGGTCTAGTCCCTCCTCCCAGCCACACCATTGGTTGCTATGGCTACACCTTCGTGTCTGATCGGTTAAAATAGCGTATCAAAAAGGTAAGAACTCACCTCTTGGGCTTTTCCTCTGTTACAGAGAGACAGTTTATTTACTGTCAGATAAGGGACACTTTCAGATAAGGAATATCTTTCTTCCTGCTGTGGTGGAACACAGAAATGCATGCTGAAAAAATCAATACGCTATACTCAATCACGTTGGACTTAAGTGTTCAGTGTGTACAAGAAGCTTATTTTTTTATGTTGATATCACAAGATTCAGCGAACCTCAGGGGCATTGAGAGTACAGTTACTTTTAGTTTAGTTAATTATGCAGTAATAAAACAGAAGCAAATGGTGCAAAAAGAGAAAAAATGCAAATATTTGAAATGAAGAAATAAAATTTTGCTCTGGTTGGATAAAAAAAGTCTTATAAACAAATCTCATACAAAGTGGAAAGGTTTTTCCTTTTAAAGGGTACAATAACAGTGAAATGAATAAATAAATAAAGCACCAGTATAACTTCACAATACTTAAATAATAATAATAAACCTTCCCATTTTATAGTAATTAAAAATACTCCAAATTCAGATTCAGAAAACTTTATTGATCCTCGCAGGGAAATTGCTTTAATCCAGTACCAGTTGCTTGACATACAGTTAGAAAGAGGGATAAATACTTAAAAAGGTAAAATAACTACTATAACAATAACTTTGCAATTATAATAACAGTAATAGTTAAATGTGCAAATGCAAATGTAAATGTACCAACGCAAGATTGTTCTGTCTGTCCTGAAGCATTCCCCTCCTCCTCCTTTCTTTTCCTTTGCAGCTCTGAGTTCTTTATCGTGCTTTTTCATATGTTAATATAAATCGGTGATGTTCCAACAGTAGTGAACAGCGTCCTTAGACACATAGAACCTCACAAGGAGTTCATTTACTTGTGTAGAACAACTCCACAACACTCCTCTTTCTTTCTGCCATCACTGCATGTGTTGGATTGGCGTCGGTAGTTAGGGTGTGTGCCACTGTTTGTGTGATCACGTGATGACACGACAACAGCAGCGGTGGAGGAGAGGCCAACTGTGAATGTATGTGTTCACGACAACCGTACGTCGTTTGCACGGACAGTTCCGCTCTTTGTTGAAATGGGTCACTTGCAAAGTAGAAGAAAGAAACTGGCATCAAGCCCACTGCGCTAGAATCGATCTGGTATCGATGCCAACGTGGTATCGATACCAGAACGATTATAGTGCAATGGGATTGATGCGAGTTTCTAAAACAGCGTATCAAAAAGGTAAGACCTCAACCAGGTGCAGGTATGTAGTGGTTATATGGCCACGCACCCAGCAGCAGGAAGTTAAACATGATACATTATTAATAGCAGCTGCAGTCTGCATGACAATAGCGATCTTACAAGATCATTCCATGTCACGTTGTATGAGACAGCTCTCCTAAAATCTTGACTGCAGTACCTGTCAGACTGGAAGATTTCAAGTTTGCGGCATGTCAGGCTGTTCGATTGATCTGCCTGGCCAGTCATCACGATAAAGCTCAGCGACGCACAAAAAATGTGGATCAGCTCAAGACCTCCATCCCCTGCTTTCAGACCACGCTGTTATGCCTCCCACCGAAGTGCGAGTCAACATAAGGCTGCATGCTCTCTCCGGCAGAGCAGAGCGAAGATGTCTAATTCCCTCTCTGTTCCCTGAATAAAAAAAATAACCCCCCTTTTTATAAGCCCTTGAATTTTATTTTCCATGAAATTTATGGTCAATAACGTTTAATATGCATTATGAAGTTCAGGGAGCGGGGGAGGAGACCTGTTCCGATTGGTTGTTTGTAGACGTGGACCGTAGCAGAGGTCACAGTGTCCAATTGTGGACAAAAATTCCTGACACTCTGCCGGTCTTTGGTCGTAATCCACCCATATTGGCTGTTGCTGAACAAGCCACACAGTGCGTTCTAGGACCAGCAATTTGAGCCCAAGACAAAAGATTCTGTCACGTTTTGTAAAACTTTCGTCTGCAACGCCAATATCATGGGAAAAACGTATGCTCTGTCGGGGCCTTAAGCAACAAGTATATTTCATACGAAAAGAATGCAAATAAAACCGATCACAGCAATAAAAGCAATTTAAAACCCAATATATAGAGTCATATAATATAAAATAGCCAAAGCAAAACATAAAAAATAGAAATATCAGGAAACAGTTAAGAATAAAAGTTCCGCTGTGTGACATTTACTGTGTTATAAAATTGTCTCTTGTGTATTGTGTGGACCAATTGCCACAAAGATGAATTTCTTGAAATGTATTAAACCTGGTGAATAAAGTGATTTCAAATGTGATGTAAAAAATAATCAAACCTTGAGAATAGCTCTTTATGCTCTTATGAATGCACTGGTACCAACTGGTTCACCTGATGCGTCTTGATTGATGAAACTGTGGTATTCACAGTGTAAAGCATCTCATTTGAACTTAGTGAAGTGCAGTTGTGTAAAAGGTTATGTAAAATGCCGGAGGAACTGAACTGAACTCACCGCTTGGGCTTTTCCTCTGTTACAGAGAGACAGTTTATTTACTGTCAGATAAGGGACACTTTCAGATAAGGAATATCTTTCTTCCTGCTGTGGTGGAACACAGAAATGCATGCTGAAAAAATCAATACGCTATACTCAATCACGTTGGACTTAAGTGTTCAGTGTGTACAAGAAGCTTATTTTTAATGTTGATATCACAAGATTCAGCAAACCTTAGGGGCATTGAGGTACAGTTACTTTTAGTTTAGTTAATTATGCAGTAATAAAACAGAAGCAAATGGCGCAAATAGAGATAAAATGTAAATATTTGAAATGAAGAAATAAAATTTTGCTCTGATTGGATTAAAAAAAAGAAGTCTTCTAAACAAATCTCACCTAAGAAAGAAATTAAAGAAACATACAAAGTGGAAAAGTTTTTCCTTTTAAAGGGTGCGATAACAGCGAAGTGAATAAATAAATAAAACACCAGTATAACTTCACAATACTTAAATAATAATAAACCTTCCCATTTATATAGTAATTAAAAATACTCCAAATGCAGATTCAGAAAACAAAATTGAACTTTTTGGCCTTAAAGCTACAGTTGGTAAGATGGAGAAGAGAGCAGACTTAGCTTGAAAATTTGAACTAACACAAGCTTGACGTCACCCCCCTTCCCTCTCCGGTGCACTCATGCCCTGCCTCCAGGCCCCTCCTCCCCTCCTCCAGGCCAAAGATACTCAGCTGACGCGACCAGAAGCGACAAAGTAGCGTGCGTGACATGGAGTACAAACTGGTAAGAGCAAAACATAAACAGATGTCAGACACTCCGTCAGACGCTGCTCTGGCTCTGATTGGTTGTTTTGTCTCGGTCGCGGTGGATTCTTCTAAATCGCTGTAGGGCCAGTAGGTGGGACCAATGGAGCTGCTTTTTTTCACAGATTACAAGTCTCATGTCATGCTGCCTGGGCATATGGACAGTTTTATGAAATATCACAAAAAGTTACTTTTATTCAAGTTACCAAATGTAGCTTTAATGCAAAACGCTACATGTGGCGGAAACCTAACACTGCACATCACCCAGAGCACACCATCCCCACCGTGAAACATGGTGCTGGCAGCATCATGCTGTGGGGATGCTTTTCTTCAGCAGGGACAGGGAAGCTGGTCAGAGTTGATAGGACGATGGATGAAGCCAAATACAGGGCAATCCTCGAAGAAAACCTGTTACAGTCTGCAACAGACTTGAGACTGGGGTGGAGGTTCACCTTCTAGCAGGACAACGACCCTAAACATACAGCCAGAGC
>OMLF01014759.1:4662-23128 GCA_900302615.1 Holocentrus rufus
GGCTGCTGTCTCGGAGGTGGAGCGTAGCGAGGTGCAGCAGACAGCTCCACTGGCTTCGCTGCATTGATCTGCACGCCCAAACAAAGGGAGAAAAACATGAAGCATGGAATGATTGAATAATTCATAACTTCCTGTGCCATGAAACACATTAACTTTGAAGAGTTCAGATGAATGGCCAGATGGTTGTGTTAGCATATTTTGAGCAGCTAGTGTACCTCAACTCTGCCAGCTCCACTATTGGAACCATCATTACAAACAAAAGTTCCATGACTGAGCTTTGTTCAAACCCAACTTTTTTTTTTTTTTTTTTTTTTTTTTTTAATTCTAGCATAGATCAACGACAGCATCTTGGCTTTAAATATTTCACTCAATATAAATGTGATGTAGCTTCAATGAAGTTGCAACCAGCAGATACACAATATGTATGTTTGGAAAACATGTTCTTTCCGTCTATGAAGCTACTGAAAGGTAAATCTAAGGGATACACTGAAGTTGAAGGTGTTAGTACTTGAGAGAGAGAGGAGTGTTAGCAATCTGCCAGTTTCAAGCACACCTGGGACCTCCAAGGGTCCTTCAGAGTCCTCCTAAAGAAGTAAGTACAACAAGAACATGTGTACAATGGATGGCAGTTGTGCTCATAGGTTTCTCCTAACCTTCAAAAGATAAAACTGAGAATTCTGAACCAAGTCATATATAACAATAAATCCTATAATGTGATCCGTCTGGGAGTGCTTGGCATGAAAATGAATCATATCATAGCATCATATGGTTTTTGTTATATTAAGGATTTCAATGGTCAAGCAACACTGTGTGTCCAAACCTCACCATTCTGCCGTGGTCTCTTGGTCTTGGCTTGCGAGGGCAGCAAGGGAGACCAAGGAACGAAATGCAGGCGATGAGGCACTGGGAAGAAAACACCAGTTGGATGATACACGTCACAATCAGAGGCACCCAAAGGATCAAAGTGGTACTCTGGAGGGAGATGGAATAGGAGACAGAGAGAGAGGAAGTCAAAGGGTGAACAGACGGCCGTTAGTAGCAAACGCCAGCTGGACTGCACGGAGCACAATCTGAGGCAAGAGCAGTCACGACTTTCACAGAAATGAGGATACTGTGTGCATGTAAAGATATGATGGTAGAGAACATAAGAGTGATGTGGAGAGGAGAAGAATACAGCAACAAATCAGAGCATTTCCATTTACACAGGAGAGTCAGCATGAATAAAATTTGCAGAGCAGAAGATTTCAAAGACAAAGTGCTCCAAGAGGTTCAAAAGGGGGGGAAAAAAATCAAATGTCTTGCACAAGTTCTTTGTTCATGATGCTGACTTGAGTGTGGTCCATAAGGAGCAGAAAAGTTTGGTTCTAGGTCTTGAGCTTTCTTTGGAATTCATTATATAACACCCAAGAAACAAAGAAGATAAATTTTGCATATGCATCAAAACTGGCTCCAAGCTAATGTATATCAGAAGAAATGTCAAAAACAGACCATTAAGGGGTTTCAGATGATGTAACACACCCTTGGCAGCCATATTGGAGGTCCTGAGCTCTTGGACAACTACTGTGAATAGCTGGTTGTATTTCTAAATGTATGACCAAGCTGTTTCAGAATTGAATATCCATGGTCTTTATCTATCCTGTTTGTGACTGGGAACTGGGAAACATATTTTGTTATAATGTCAGCCTGTTACCTGGCTAGCCGTAGTATCCAACTGAATGGAACATTAGCTATAAGGTACAGCTATAACTAGCCGAGGTTGGTGTTAGTAGTGGCTAGCAGCTGTTAATGTTAAATGGTTTGCTAAAATTAGCTAGCAGCCTAATTAGTTCATTAACAAAGACAAAAACAGCATTGAGTAGAACCAAGGAGGGTCTCTGGTATAACATAAGAACTCAATATGGAAACAAGTACACCTTTACCAGATTTTTTTCTCATAACATCACTGAATGGAACTATACGTACACTAAAACAAGCTTTTTCAGGTACCACTGTTTTCTCTTGGTTATATATTTGTGAACAGCTAATGTTCCATTTTACTTTCAAACATGGTTGCTTTGACATATGTGACAACTGCAAAGTGTTGATTCCTAAGTTGCATTTCCATGACATTATTCAGGACGAGGTTAGATAGGGCCAGGATGCTTAACTGGCAAAATGTGGACTATTAACCATGCTAAAATGCCAAACCCATGCACTGATGTGTGGATGGAGCGGTGAGGCTGAGCGGGGCTGACAGGCCATCTGTAGCACACTGGTACAGGACAGACCCTGAGGTGCACGGACAGGGTCAGGTCAGCATTCCTGTCACTAGCCCACCGGCTGTGACTGAGTGAGTGACAGAAAGACAGACGGCCAGTTGTCTCACTCTCTCTTACACACATACAAACACACACAAACACATACTCACACACATACACAGAGGAAAGGGAGAAAATCTGACCAATAGCCGATGCTGATCCCAATATGTCAGATTAAAATAAATGAAGATTAAAGGCTTCCCATGAACAGCTAGTACAATATTGATCAATTATACAATGGGCATCCAAGTAAGACACACTAGGCAAGTCTCTCCAACTCATGGTTGGGAGAGTTTGTCACACTTAACTGCAGTTTGCTGAATCTTGCTTTGCTTTCTATCCTAGAGGGTGTGACATTTGACAGCTAGGGTTCTAGGGGATGGCAGTCTACATGACTCTGCTCACAACTTTCTTCTGCTTCTTCTTGTATTTAAGTCCCCGCCCAAAGGACTTAAGATGAGATCAGATGTGTGTTGATGGGGTGTGACGAAAGAGGACAGTTTGTCTTGCGAGTTCTTTCTAATGGAAACGAAGCAAATGAAGGGACAGCCTGTAAAGTCACCTAGTGTGTCCTTTGGTTTGAGGTTCCTATGAATTTCCCTTGAATTTTTCGGTCTGTCTTTATTTGCACAGGCCTAAGAGTTCCCTGAGAGTCTTCAGAAACTCACAGGAGAAACCATCATCTAGTCTAGTGTGACACTCCTACGATGCACTTTTAGTGCTCCTAAGACTTGCTAGGACTCTTAAGACAGCTTTGATTTTGCTGCCAGTCCCAGGCTCTCATGACGCAACAGTCAGAAGCCAATGAGATCACAAGCAGAAACGAACGTACAAGTCTTCTGTGTTTCTGATGGCAGATGTAGTGATTCCGATGAGATGAAACATAAAAGGAGTGTGTGTTTTATTTGACATTATGGTGTTCGACTGTGAGAGTATTGTGAGGTCAACTACTCTGGCGACAGATACAAAGACCTCAAGAATGTCCCTCTCATAGAATGCCCTCCTCATTCTCCTCAGGATGTGCTTAGAGATAGTTCTGTTTAGGCAATAGGTTAGAGATGGTCATAGGCGTAGATTACACATGTTTGAGGTAATGCTTTGATGTGGCTGAGGTTGGGGTAAGGATGAGGCGGGAGTTCTTGCCATTCGACCCTGCTGTTGGACCCTTCTTGTGCAACACATGCTTTGTATTGTTGTGTAATGTTGTTGAGCAGTGGGTGGTGGTAATGCGCCATTTGCTCTGTTGCCAACCATTGTATGAATACATTAGGGAGCGGAAAAAACTGTCATGTAGATTGCCATCCCCTAGATTCCTAGTCGTCAAATGTGACACCCTCTGGGACAGAGAGCACAGAGAGATTGAGCAAACTGCAGTTGTTACGTGTGACATTGTTCAGTGTGACTGACTCTCCAACTATGAGTTGGCGAGCGCAATGCCTGGTGTGTTCCTAGCTTCAACAAACTACATAAGATCTTCCATATTGGAACTGGTTGGCACTCAACTGGCTGATATCCAATTTTTAATTTTAAAAATAAAATAAATATAATAGTAATATTACTGATAATAAAATAATAAAAAACCCAATGTCAGCCTGATATAACTGTAAATCCCTACAAAAAATAGATGTGGAAGGAAAATGATGCTGGTATGATCACATCATCATGCCATTAGTTTGTTCTGTTTGATGCAGCAGTGACAGTAGACAGGGAATGCATTCGCTCTTCAAAGAGTTGTTCACTCCTTGATCTCACACACATGCCAAGACACTCACATAGATGCGTGTGGGATCAAAAGGACACTCGTTGGTGACGCTGGAGTATCCGATGGCGTCGGGGAAGCGGCAGTGAGTCAGGAGGCTGCGCCCGCCGTGAATGATGGCCCTCACCACAGAGACCGTCAGCCCAATGGCCGACGCTGCGGCCGTCAGACCGGCAACCAGACTGACCGTGAAAAGTGACCAAGTCTGGGGAAGGAACAGCAGGACACACAGATAATTAGAGCAGAGAGGCAACACAAGATGAAAGATGAAACCTCAATGATTTCGATGAGGCAGTTGGGTTGTTGTAGCAGCAAATAGTAACAGAACACAGCAAAGAAAAGTAGGCTATTCATACAAATGGAGCAAATAAGTGTATGAATGAGCAAGAAAGCAAAAATTGAGCACTGAAATATGTAAAATATGTACAGTAGATATGAAAGTGTACAAAAAATGTGAGATATAGTCAGTGTGAAATAAAAGAAAAAATCTGAGAAAATATCCAGATACAACAAAGAAGAATGAAACTATGAATAAAAGAAACATGGAAATTTATATTCCACATCCATTATGCAGTTACATTTGCATTAAGTGTGCGAACATGCTTTTTACAAATACATTAATAAAAATCTCAAACTGAAAAAGTTCCAAAACTTAAGCTTGACAAGAACAATACAGAAGACTATAACGTGTCTAAGAATCCTTGCTCTTATAATCTTAGAGCGAGTCAGCATGAAGAAGGGAGTGGTCCTAACTGCACTTCGATAACGTGTTAATCATGCTGTGTAAGGTATGGACGGTTAAATAACATAATAAGCTGAATGAGCATTTGACCTGCAGCTCTGCCAGATACAGTCACGGTTATGTTGGAAACAAAACAAAAAAAATACTGGGAGTGGCTTCACACAGCAAGCTTTCCCTGGGCTTACTCATTCTGTTCAGCTCATTGCCTCGTCCGTCCCGTCTGAGCAGCCTGACAGCTGACTGAATAAACAGGGAGGCGGAGGAGTGCTACATGACCAAAGGGAGAGAAACAAAAAGGACGAGAAAGAAAAGACAGAAACCGTTCTTGCTCTGCAGCACAGACAGGATTCAGACACGACGGCAAGGTGTTAGAGCACCTGAAGCTACAGTCCAAAAGCCTTTTTTTCTTTTTTTAACTCCTCCTGACTGGAGGCGGAGACACAGGCTGAGAATAAAGTGGGAGAAAGCAGAAAAACACATAAGAGACACATGAAAGCGAGCGTGTGCATGAAGGAGGCACTGTCATATCAGGGGAAAGAGATCAAAATTAGCAGTGGTAGTTGCACGAAAATGCCGAAACTCATCAAAAGGTAAAGCAGGAACGGAACAATGGAGAAAGAAAAGAGGGAGAGAGAAAGCAGTGTTTAATGTCATGGGAGAGGAGTGCAGTACTGTCAGAATATACTGTATGTACTGCTCTTTCTATCCCCGATAACATTCAGTGCAATGCACTTTTAATGGGAAACCAAAACTGATACCAACCAGGGCTCTGCTCTTCTTGTTTTTAGACAGGACGATAGCCAGAATGCCAACGACGACACCCTGCAAAAAGCAGACAAATGAGATCTACACCATGTCCATGTTGCTCCATCCACATCCACCACATTCCAGATTACACAGGGCACATACAATGTCTGTCCTTGGTAAACACGACTGTGATAAAATTACTGAAAAAGCAGTGAAAAGGACAGTAATGATACAATGTAATGTGACTACAGTAGTTCATAGGACACTCAGTGTAGCTCCATGAATGTTTCTATCACCACCTGAACAGTGCTATGACTACAAGCATTTGAAATATGTATATAAGTGCATCTGTGTCCTGTGCAAGTTGTTTTTGTCAGGTCTGAAGAAAAAAATCATCATGGCATACTCTTGTTTAACTTCACAACCAATGACTAGGTTTTAGCATAAGCATTTAACATCCTGGAGCTGTTTCAAAGAAGGATTTTCTTTATTTTCTTCTTTATTTCAAAGAAAAATCAGATTTACTTTAATAATTTAAAAAAGGCAGGCTGGTTCTTAAAAAGTTCTTTTCTTGAATAGTTCTTAAAGGCCCTATGTGGAACTATTTGATTATGCGATAGAGATCCTTTCTAAAGGGTTCTTTACAGCACTGGGTTCTTCAATGGTACAAGACCAAAGAACCATTTCTGACCCTACATCAAACCTGTTTTCTGGAGTGCGCGAAAAATGTATTGTAATTCATTGTGATACATTTCTTGAGGAAGTTGTTTCATTTCTATGTATTTACTTTACAAGATTCCAGTTGTGGCTCTAATGTGAAATTCATTATTTTTTATGTCTCTCCATGCCTTCATGCCCTGACAGTTGGATTCCTTCTTGGTTTGTTTATGTTGTTTTGCTAAAATGTGTGAACAGTCTGCTTCCACTACAGTTGTGCTGAGATGCAATAAATGTGTGAAGTACATTTCAGTATATTCCTGCAAAATGACCTGTTTATAAAATTCCCTGATATTCCCCTGAGAATTGAATCAATTTCCTTGAATATTTCCTGTGTGGAATTCACTTCTCTGAATTCAATGATATTGCAAACAGCCCGTGTATCTGTGCTCACCACCAGGCCGGAGGTGAGGGCCACCACATTGGAGATGGCGTACTCCATGGCCCTGGCCTGCTTGTGGAGGTTGATGTGTCTGAGCACGGCACCGTGCACCAGCGCTCCCAACAGGAAGTTAACATGACCGATGAGAACCATGCTCAGACCCATCTTCATCAGGGCCTTGGGCTCCTCCAAGCTGGCACAACACACACCTGGGGGAAGACGGGAGCAAGGACAGAAAAAAGGAAACAGGAGGAGAAAACAGGTTAAAGCTCAAGGCAGTGAAATACAAATAGGCAGGATACAAAATGGAGAGTGGTGCAGAGAGTATCGGGTTGATGTTACACCATCCCTGTTGTCCAGGTTCAGAGTCCCAAGGCTATCCCTGTCGTATTGATCAAAGACACAGGAGCCAGGTCAAAACCACAGCAGAGATGTCACTGGAATTAATGATTACCTGCTGAACACATACCTAATGTACAAGCCACTGACACCGTCCCAAACAAAGACAAACAAATAAGTATAAACAACATATTCAGAAAATGAATCAAAAGTGGATAATCACTGCCAGTGAAAACTATCAGAAATGAAATAAAAATGCTAAATAATACTTTGGTTTTAAGCCTTTCATCAATTTAATTTAAGAGTGGAATACAGGAGATCAATAAAATGAGTTAAGGCCACGTGCACTAACACTATATTGAGGAATTTTGTTAAAAGTTGATTCAGATTTCAGATACCAAATCTGAAGGTTTTCTACATGTTCCAAAGCTCACCACATGGTGCCTGCAAATAACAGGTCGTTATTATTCCGTGCAGGTTTGGGAATGGTCCTACTTTATCATAACAACAAAGCTAGGATTATAGGAGGTAAAGCCCATGCTGACTTTGGCAGGAAAAGTTGCTTAGTATGAATAAAGTCCTCTATTAGAAAGACAGATTCTAAAAGTTAACAGGAGTCCCCTTCACTGAAAAATAAAATCTTGTCTCTGTATGTGTATCTCAATCTTTCCTTGGCCACTGCTGCTGCCTTCACACACAGTAACAAGGCATTTCACAACCTGAGCATTTTGTGAATTCTTGCTCATACATTCCTGCTACATGAAGACAGTCCACCTGCCAAGCTGACAACTTACCCTGCACATACCATAAACATGCTGCACAGACATTTAACCCCGTCAAAGTAAATAGTTTCCAAACGGAAGACCAGTGATTGGTCTTTCTTTGAGACTCCTACAGTCTTGTAAGTTGAACCTGATAATACAAAATACGCCTGTTGACCAACATTCTCTATTATCAGAATTAGCCTCTTTCGCACAATTAATGTTGCCTGTATGTAAGTTTTAAATCCCTCTATGACCCTCATGTAAAAGACAAAATGATGTAGAAAGAGTTGCTTTCAATTAACCTATGGGATCTCCATCTTCAGCCTTGTCTGTGTAGGCTGTTGCCCCACCCGATCAAAGTAACACTGTATGAAAAGTTTTGAACAACCCATGCCTGCTTTGTAGATATATAGGCTTCAGATTCAAATAAACAGGTCTGCTGATTACCTGTATTGGCCATCTCCGTTAAGTCACCATTCGCTCAAACTGACGGTGGTCACTGAGTTTTTGAGAGTGCGCGTCTTCTCTCCCTGTCAGCCAATAACACTCGTGTCAAGATAGACAAAATAAAAAGAAAAAAGAAAAGGAAAAATCCCATTTTTCAAAATAAAACCTCTATTAACAAACATCACAACCATTTTTAGCTTTGATGGCGATGGATTTCATGCACTAAATAGAAATGAAAAGTTTCTTAAACTAATATAGAACAGGGAACATATTTAAAGAGCATTCCTTAATAAATAAAAGTACTTTTTTGTTAGATTTCTCTGTACACCTTTTATTTTGAAGTCAAACTCTTCAAATTTCCAGTGTTTTCGTGAGTAATGTCCGTGCACTTGACGCAGAGCACAGGTGCACCTGTTGGCACCTCCCATCTCATCAGTGGTATTTAAATGTACAGGTGACTTCCCCATATTTGTACAAATCTCTCAAATCGAACTGTAAATCTGTAAAAACAAACAAACCATAGATTGTTGTGGTACATGTAATTGATTCACAAACTTTTCTTGTTTTTTTTACTAAAATGTAAGGCTAAATGTGGTACACTCTCGGTATAATACACCTTTGCCACCAGACGGATAAAAAACGCTGGGAGCAAACTCCTGCCCTTAGGAGGAGCACTTATCTATATTTAGACCATTACTAATTTACACTATACCACAATGCAGCTACAATCTAATGAATCACATCCTATAGTAATAGGCCTTTAAATGAATATTAATATACATACACATTCATATTAATATACATATTAATGACACATACATACACATTAATAACATAAATTCCCTATTAACTATCATAGACACATAATAAGTTCCTAGAGGAGAATTTCATGAATATAACAGTGATGGAGAAAAAAAATAACGCTATCAAAGTACTAAGATTACTATAAACTCACTATTGACTCCCACAGACACACTGTAAGTCCCTTGAAGAATGTTGTGGAAATATTATACTTTTCATTAAACTTTTTTCTTTTCTTTTTCTTTTTTTTTTTACCTGTTTTGTCAAGATTTTTAAGTAATACAATTAATGCGCAAAATAACTGAAGTCTGGAATTATTACATGTTGCATGACAACGGCATTAAAGTCTGGTCATTCTTCACATTGTAGTGTAATGGGGCTTTAGTGCCACCAGGTGGAGAAAATGGTCTAAGATGGTTTAATATAGTGTAAGAGCTGTAGCTCTTACACATAGAAAGTGTTACATAGAAAGTGCAATTTGTAACCAAAGTTGAAAAGATTTTATTTTCAGTGCTTTTACAAAGTCAGGGAATACAAAATAAGCAAAAAATAATGTCAGTTATGATCATTGGTATGCTGGCAATGCTGAGAAAAACTCTGATGGTCACAAATCCAAAGGAAAACCTTAATATTAGGGCTAATGGTAAATTACAAAATAATGTAAATCAGTGAACAGCCTTTTGTCCATTAGACTACTTAAAGTTATTACAATAATTCTGTGGCAACACTGGGCATATTCTTAATGGTGCACACACAGAGAATTATTTGGTAGATGTGTTGAAATGTAGCCTGATACACAGAAAAATGCTTTGTAGCTACTTTAAATAGATTTACACTTAACAGGAAAGACTGATCATCTCATTGTTCTCATCATCTCATCAATCATGCATCCTCATAAGTCTGTAGATTCCCTCCACTGCTTTCACAGTTGACTCACATATGTTTTTAGAGTGGGCTTGCAGTCATTGAAGTCTGACACAGCTTGAACCTTATTAGTCGGGGTGCGGACGCTGCCTCGATGTCTGAGGTTCAGCATCCGGGCTGCGATCAGGTAGAAAATCTCACAGATGTTGAGCACTATACAGAGGGCGGATGTCCCCACCATGATGTAGGTGAACACTGTCTTCTCGGTGGGCCGGGATATGTAGCAGTTCACCTCATTGGGACAAGGCTTGACTTTGCACGAGACCTGCCTAGGCAACCGGAAGCTATTATAGATGTAGTTGAGCAGGTACAGGAAAACCACCTCAATGGTGGTCTTGACGAAGAGGCTTATCAGGTAGGTCCACCACAGCCCTCCATGCTTCTGGCCCGTGTTGTCGTAGAGTCGGGTGTTTTCTCCATGCTTGGCCCGATACTTGCGTTCCCGATCTTCCCGGTAGGCCACGTGAAGCACCACCATGAAAGACGGGCAAGTGACAAATATGAGCTGAAGGGCCCAGAGGCGAATGTGCGAGATGGGGAAGTAGTGGTTGTAGCAGACGTTGGTGCAGCCTGGTTGGCGGGTGTTGCAGTCAAAATGGGCCTGGTCATCACTCCACGCACGCTCAACGACCACCACAAAGACCGTCACACGAAAGACAAAGACCACCGCCAGCCAGATGCGTCCGAAGGCAGTAGAGTATTTATTCACTCCACTAAGCAGAGCTTGCAGAGATTTCCAATCCATGAGTTCAGATTGAGGTTGCTTCTCTTCTCTTCTCTTGACCTTGGATCCTGAAGAAGTCTTTCTTCAATCCCTTTGAGAAATTTTTGTAAAGAACCTGGAGAGCTGGAGCAAGGCAGAGACACAAAGAATACATTCTTGAGAGTGTCTTGAGATATTCACTATACGCAGTTGTCAAGAGAAGTACAAAGAGTTCAAGGAGCCGGTCGCAGACTAAAGAATACAGCAAATGATATAAAATCAGCTCCTCATATAACTACTAAGCCTGATATTCTGTTGTAATTACTTCCTATTCTAAATGTTTTAATGTGAGGTATTCTAAATCCTGATCAAACTACTTCTCTGACAGCCCAGAAAGCTTCCAATTCCCACTCAAACAGTTAAAGTGTGTTTACTTATAGTTGGCACTTTGAAGAAAGACATCATTAATATTTGATCAAACATTGGCTCGCTAGACACATAAGACAATCCACAGCTCAGATGAAGACTTGGCTTCAGGCTTGTATACCCTGAGGAATTTGTAAGCTAAAGCACATAGGTACTGTGCTTTTTCTTCTTCTCCTTTTCATCCTCCTAATAATTTCATTTTATACTTAACTTGTAGCTGTGTCTGGTCTTGGATTTAC
Organism: Holocentrus rufus; assembly: GCA_900302615.1. Classification (NCBI taxonomy): domain Eukaryota; kingdom Metazoa; phylum Chordata; class Actinopteri; order Holocentriformes; family Holocentridae; genus Holocentrus; species Holocentrus rufus. The sequence goes on from OMLF01014759.1 coordinate 15,950, forward strand.
ATAATCTCTTGACACATAAAGAATCTTTTTTCCAACTTTGTCTACTGTGCTGCGAGGCAGAATGCTACTCTTACATTTCATGTCTGTTGTGTTGCAAATTATCTGGCTAAGTCTGAATGAGAGTGACCCAATATACAATATCAATATCATAACATAAATTTAATCTGTACCTTAGGAATTCAGGTGTTATTCTCAGTCCATCATGCCCCCTTCTCCAGAAAATACACCTATAGGAATGAAATAAAGAGATACTTTGAGCAGCCTCTCTCCTACAGCTGGTCTCTGATTTGGCTGGGTAAAGGAGGAAACTCTTGACCATAGTGTGAAGGTGTGGCCACTGCACTCTGGCATCCCTCCAGAATTTTCCCTTAAACCACCCTTATTACATGCCTGCCTCCAACTTCTTAGGGTGGTGAATCTTTTCACTGAACTCAAAGTCCCTCTCTAGCTCCTTTTCGCCATCAAATTTATCTCAAAACTGACACTCAACTAAGATTCTTCTGAGTTCCTAGAACAGTTCATATTTAAACCCATTTCAGTGTTGATTCATGACTGGATACCCTAATTGAGTTTCCAACAACTGATGCCAAGGAAGTGTGTTGACTGGTCAAAGAAACTTTGTTAAGACTGACTAAATGAGGAACTCGATAGCTAACTTGGTGCAACTTAAGGAGGCATTGCAGCAGAAGAAATGTGCAAGAAGTGGACCTGAGATTCTCTTTGGCTGTGTTTTTCTACCATATCCGGGCTTACACAGTGACTGACCACCATGTTTCATAACAGGTGACTTGATATCAGTTCCATTGGGTAACTTTGATTTGGAGCCATGCCCTTTGTCTACCATTTGATTAGTCAGGATTAAACAGGGCCACCACCTGTTTGTGCAAGAGCATTGGAGCGATTGGTACTTGCACAGAACTGAGATATGGAGCCCCAGTATCACATAACCAGATATAACAAGCGTGCTCATTGTGGTTGTTGATTCATTTCCTCATGCAGCAACGTGGAATTGCCTCTGCCTCATTGTTACAGTTGGTGATACAATGCTGATATCCCTGCTCATTTATGAATCTGCTGACTAAGGAATGCAGGATGTGGTCTGAAATTCAGGAGTGGTCATTTTATCACTTTTTGTCGATATCGCTACTCTCATTCCATCACAAACCATGTGTACACTAGATCATATTGTTCCTGAGGCATTTTGATACGTCAGAAAAACGTATAGATCTTCTGGTTGCTTTTCAATGCCTTTTAATCACCTATGTGCCACAAAGATGTCAGAAGTCAGCATCTCATACGGTTGAATTTACATACCCTCCTCACCCCTATTTATCTGTTCTGCATGTGGGAGTATCATTAAGAATAACTGACAGTAATCACATTTCTTTCACATTTCACATTTCTCACTCAACCACATAGCTGGATCATATGCATGCATTCATGAAAATAATCAGTTATAAATTGGTTTGCAAATCCTTCCCACAGGAATAACAGCTGTGTGGATTGGGAAATTTCACATAAGATGGTAATTTATTTTAGCAAATATAATTTGCATCCCCTTTCAGAGGTGATGACTTTATGTCTGCTCATATACAACTCCTTTGAGAAATTACTTCCATCATTATCCTGGGAAAAAAAATGAATCTCTCAGCCTAAATTCCAGTCTGTGTTTATATTCACGCAGTAACACTATTACATCTAAGAATAAGTGAAGGAGAGTTTTATTTCAACACTGTGAGGTCCCAACAATACTCAAAACTCATATAAATAATCTGAGTAATCATTTTAGAGCACAAGCATAAATAACCATCGCACACAATATTAGGGGCCAAAAAAATTACTGAACATGGTTTGATGTAAAATTGTATGGCATATATATAAAAAAGTTAACACACTTTGTAAACAACATTTTTCTTTCCATTGTTAAACTTTTTACAGATAGCTTGGCTCAACAGTACAGAGGCTACCAAACTGTAAAGACTTTTTTTTTCACTTTATTCCCCTATCCTCTCAAGTCACACTTTACATGATAAAATGTCTCTCAGGAGATCACCATGCTGTATGCAGGGGCTGAACTCTCTTTGGGTGCATCTGCACTGCCATCGGCCATCTTGCTCTTCTCCAGGCCTGGATCTTTGAACACCGAGTTATCCTTTCCAGACAGAGAGATCCTGGCCATGTTTAAGGAATTTTCTCTCATGGCGCGATGTCTTACTCCGAAGCGTTCGAAGAATCTCTTCCCGCACAGGTAGAAGACCTCGCAGAGATTGAGGAGTATGCACACAAAACTAGTCACCACCATGAAGATGGCGAATATCTTCTTCTCCGTGGGCCTGAGGAAAACATCCGTAGAGATAATGAAGACATTGGTAATTTACACTGCAGGGAAATAATCTTTTCTCTTGGAAGTTCTAGAAGTCACATACTGAATCATGGTCCTGGACCATTTAGAGATTTAGGGTCCTGCACAAAGATATGTTTGATGGAAAATAGATGAAAAAGCGGTTCTCAAAGGAGACTAAAACCTATAAATAAGCCAGGTGAATTGAGTTTGTTACCATGTACAGCTTCAGCCTTACCTAGCAATGTAGCAGTCCACAATATTGGGACATGGGTCCTCGGAGCATTGGACCAACGGTGGGAAGAAGGCTTCAGCGTAGATGTTGAACAGCAGGAAGACAAACATGGCCTCCACCCCTATCTTGAACAGCAGGCTGAAGAAGTAGGTACACCACAGACCCCCACGCTTCTTCCCTGTGTTGGAATAGAGAGGGGTGCAGTCTTCACCATACTTCAGCCGGTGTTTGCGCTCACGCTCCTTCCTGTAGGCTACGTGAAGAACCACCAGGAGGGACGGGCAGGTGACAAAGATCAGCTGCAGAGCCCAGAGTCGGGTGTGGGAGATGGGGAAGAAGTGATCGTAGCAGACGTTGTGACAGCCGGGCTGGCGTGTGTTGCAATCAAAGTCCTTCTGCTCATCGCCCCAGACCTTCTCGGCGGCCACCACAAAGACCATGAGCCTGAAAATGAAGACCACAGACAGCCAGATGCGGCCAAACGCTGTGGAATACTTGTTCACTCCGCTCAGGAGGCCTTGGAGGAAGGCCCAATTCATGTTGTTCTTTTAGAAAATATAAGAATGGACCCCAAAACATAAAAACTGACAAAACACTCCAAAGATGTGGCATGCAATCTGTAGAAACAGAGTGCTCAAGAACTCCGTATGACACCTTTAACTCAACATAGCACACACTGAACTGAGCATGAAAGGCATGACGGCTGTTTAATACAGTACTTATTACTTCTGCCCTCTTGGCACAGGTTGGAGGGGAGGGAAGAAAATCGAAGAAAGGCAAACACAGGCTCATTATTCTTCAACTGCTCACTCACAGGTGGGAGTGGTGATAGGGAACACCTTGATGAACTCGGGCAGGCAGGAGAAGGGGAGAGAGAAAGACAGACTGATTTATGAACACTGATTCATACAATTGTCCACTTCTGTCTGGACAGTAATCAGTGACTCCAGATAAATTTCAGACTTGTAAGGGCTTTTTAATGCCAGTTCAAATAAAACTGAAGACCGGTTTCACAAGCAATGTTAGTCAGAAGAGCAAAAATCAAAACAGTCGCCTACAGTATGGATCCATGCAACCAGGGAGATTTCTCAGAAAAAAGCAACATTTTTCCACGCTTTGAGACTGTATTTAAGACTCTGCCTCAACAATTAATCTTATTTTCCATCTGAATTGAGATAATTCACTTTTAAACATTTCAAGACTTTTTAAACTTCCATGCCATGTGCTGTTAGGGAAATATGTCTATGAATGTGTGTGTGTGTGTGTGTGTGTGTGTGTATGGAGGGCTGTTTACTTTAATGTGTAACTTCTACTGAACCTGCATAGTCTAATAAACTATGAGTTATGGATTCTGTGTATTTATGTAATGTAATCAATCACTTGTTAATTGAGATGACAGGTTTGGGGCAAGGTTCTTCAAACTGAAAGATCAACATATAAATAAATAAATGAATACAGAGGTAGCCTACGGTAATATATTGTAACTGGAACTTAGAAGCAGTATTTCCCTGCACCACACAAGAGACCACCGCATGCTAGTTTCTATTTTTCTTCAATCCTCACAGTGTGCCCTGGTGAAGTGCCCATGAGCAAGACACTGACCTCCTACTTGCTCTCTTGTTGTATGTTGCTAAGCTTCAGCTAAATGCTTACAACATAACAATGTACACAGGATGGTGGCTTCTAAGCGTACACAGAGAGCAAATAACTTCTCCAGCACTTTGATTTCCCCTCCCTTTCATAAAACTGCTTCCTGAATCAGAGCTGCAAATGATTTGGGTGGCGCTGCGTCAAGCCAGACAGAAGTAACGAGAACACGCGGAAGTAAGGAGACACTGTCTTTAAAATAAAAGCGTAGAACTTGTCACCTCAAAATACCGAGATGTGTGGAACACATCGGAATAAACACAGTTATATTTTCATGTCCAAATAATTTTGCTGAAAAGAATTATTTGTGCTGACTTTCGCACTCCACATTGCTCAAAAATATTTTGCAATTCGGTTCGCTGCAAAAATTGTAACCGGAAGTGGAATATGATCTCAGCTGGCTTGACAGTGGTGTCGGGTGAGGGGTCATAAATTGAGACAGACTCCCCACATTTACATAGGCTTTTTCCCCACTGCATCGCTGGACTAGACAATGTGACCCTGCACGGTTCATCGTGTGCTGGTTGTTAACTGTCAGCTTCGGGCCGGGGAGTTACTTTGTACCGCAGAGTTGGGTGGACCACCACTTTTTTTCCAACATTTTTTTCCACCTCCTCTCTCCGTCCAGCCGGCTGCTGCCTGCCTCTCTACATCGACTGGAGGTAAGAGAGGTGCGCCGCGGTGGGACAGTCCCGCTAGCTACTTAGCTAGCTAGTGAAGCTAACTCGTTAGCAGCCAGCTATATTCCACACACTTGGGCATACTGTCAGCTTTCGGTCGTGCTTCATCCTTAAACCAGTGGATATACCACATTGTCTGAGACAATGTCAATGTCACGTCAGCGAGTTACTAGTGTCAGCGCCTGGAGCTAACTAGCCAGAGCTAGTCAGGCAGCTTGACGAGTGTCAATGTTGACAGACTAAAATATTTACTTCCGGCAATAACCTTCAAAATAAAACTGTCATTGACAAACGTAACTTAAAAAGAGCACTGGTTTACAATAGTAGTTTATGAGAATATTAAAGCATAATTTTGCTTCGCATATTGGTATACCGAGCTGATATTGGTCGTATTGTTTACTAAAAACAAATGTATCATATTGCTGTCTTCCCGAAGAATTCCATTTGTGCTGTCACGATTACGCTTTTATATTGATAGGGAAATGGTCTCGTTTCCTGTCCGTTTCCGCCTCTTTCTGGCTGGCTTGACACATCCGACAGCTATCGTTAAAGAGGCTGATGCTCAAGTAAACCAAGCAAAGAGTTAACATTGTTAGCTTAGCCAACTTAGCTAGCTAGCGAGTCTGCTGTTGTTGTAGGTTTGCCAGCATGCTAAGCAAGCCAGCTTAACCGCAATACACTGCAGCAAGTCCCCTGTCTGCCTCAGTAGAGGTCCAGCCGAGCCGACCTGAGCTCCACCGAGCCATGCGACAGTGGTGTGTCCCGGCTGCGACCCCACGCACTGAACCACTCCCCACGGGGCGCCTCTCAGTGTCACCCCCTCCAGCAGGTAACAACTACACACACGTTTCACTTTTTTAACAAACTCCAGCTGTTTGGTACGGAATCCCCTTGTTGTGCACTGGTACAGCTAGAACAGGAGCTCGGGTGGTTAAATTGGCTGACTTAGCCCCGATACGTGTCGGGCTGTCTTGTATGGCATGAGAAAGGGGCATCAGAGGCCATTTGAAATCTGACAGTTTATCATCGTCTTGCATCCCAGGCAAAGGTATACATTGACTTAAGACCTTTTACGAGTCGTTTGGGTCTTTTGGCAAAATCGACATATATTCCGTTTAACAATGGCATTTAATTGCAATAAAATATCAACTTTTAGAGTTTATTCACTTTGCTCACTGTCGCCCACCACGGTATATTTTTGGTGGAAGAAGATAACAGGACTAACTGGGGACACAGTTCTAAAAGTTGAAACGTTAACGAGTTAGAGCCACCTTGAAGATGATATGTATGCCGACCTGAAAAGTTACTTCCAACGATTAGAAAATTATTAATTCTTCATCTGCCAGGTGTCTACTTTTGCCAGTAAGCACGACCACATTAAGTTGCCAGAATTTTGTATTGAGTTTGGCCGGATGTTTTCTCCGTGCAAGAAACGGAAGTTATCAGGACTAAGATGACTGGACCTGATGTTAGGTTGTGTGTGCCAGGGTGATCTTCAGTTGCAACCTGGACAAATGGAGCAAGGTTAGCCCCGGGCATCTGTGCCAAGCAGTTGAAACTGTGCCAAAGTTTTTATTGACCCATGGGTTGTTCAGAGGAGAATGCAGTCTCATTTTTTCTCCCAAGTTCAGTTATATAAATACTTTTAGGGTGGAATTGCTTATGATGTTTATTTAAATAATATTAAGCCAAATCCACCCCGTCTTCAAAGTGCTCCATTCATGATAAATATACCCAAGCAAAACGAAATGGTGTTTGAATCCAGCATTTCCTGGCCTTTTTATTTGCTTTTTCATCTATTAATAATCTTCCCATTTTATCAGGGTGTCTCAGATCCAAAGAAAGTTTTACATCATAATATCTAAACTCTAGGCCTTTTAAAGATGATGAGTGCTGTCAGATATAATATTTGAATTCTAAGTAGAGTCTTTGAGACTTTAAAAATCTTGCAATTTACTGATGTGCTTTTTTCTTTTTGGGCAAGAAATTAGCCCAGTTTCACAGACCTACAGCATATTCTGATAGGTTGCCTTCATTTTTGTTCCTTTGGAAAGTCATCTTATATTTCATTCAAATGATATTTAAGCGGTCTTTAAGTGTCAGATTTAACTTGACCGAAATTAGACCCCAGTTTACATATCTAGATGCCAGAATGGAGTGCTGTGAGGTGGAGCCGCGCTACACCATCGAACAGATTGACCTCCTGCAGCGCCTGCGTCTGTCCGGCATGACCAAACCCCAGATCATCCACGCCTTGGAGTCCCTGGAGAGGCTCG
>OMLF01014759.1:23174-40489 GCA_900302615.1 Holocentrus rufus
CATACTGTGACTCCCACCCCGCCCCGTCCAACAACACCCCGGCCACAGCTGCTCCGGCCCCGTCCTCATCCTCCTCCTCCTCCTCCTCGCTCTCCCTGGCCTCTGCCACCACACAGACCTGCGGCCTGGATGGAGCCTCTCTGTCCCCCAGCAACAGCTACGAGGCCTCACCGCCACCCCTCTACCCTCCCGCCGTGGGAGTCCAAAGGTCGTTCAGCTACGACATGATGGGAGAGGAGGAGTGGGACCTGGAGGAGAAGGTGGAGGAGTACATGAGGTGAGAAGGAGGAGAGAGCGGATGGTGGAGCTCAGTATTGTCAGGGAGCGAGAGATGAACCAGGGCTATATGAGGACAACTTCAAGGAAAGACCAAAGGATTTATGAAGACAAAAGGAGACTATTATAACATCAGATAATGACAGCGAACGTCCCCAGAGGCGCAGGCTTATTCTCCAGAATATCTAGTCGAGTTAATTCAGGTCAGGTGTATGGGGACGGCTGTATTAGGAGAGGCATCAGTGAATAAGATGAGACAGAGCGATTGCTGTTGTTTTTAACCACCGTGTAACGGTCCTAAAGCCATGCTGGGGTGTTGTTGTTACAGGAGGGACAGCAACCTCGTGAAAGAAGAGATCAAAACTTTCCTCAACAATCGCAGGATCTCTCAAGCAATAGTGGGTCAAGTCACAGGTACTCTGCTTTCTTCACTTTTACCAAGTCATTACAGCCTACTTAACAGTTACAAGGATACTAGTAAGATGTTACTAGATAATAAAACTAGTGAACTGATAGTTTTAGAGTGTTCTTGTTATGAAACAGTTGTGTAAACAAACAGAAGTATCAATTCAATAAACTGTGTTTATTCATTTGATTAAATAATGCAGTGTATTCATTGTATAGCAGTCCTCAAGTAATTTCAGACATTAGTAATGAGAAGAATAAAATGCATGAGCTACATGATGATGAACTCTCAAAACGCCTGATTCAGAAAAGGTTAACAGATGAACAGTGAGTCAGCCCTGAAAAAATAGAATGACATTTAGCCTGTATAGCAACACTCCTCTTCTAAACAAAAGCTGATTTTCTCCCCATGGAGAAGTCTTCATATTTCATCAAAGCATATCTTGCTTAATACTGATAACGGTACTTCATTAGCTTATTAGACGTACTTTGGAGCTGGCTCATTGCTGATCCCAATACTATAGATATAGTGCACCGCTAAATCAAATGTCATTAATGTGTTATCATAGCACGTCTTGCCTCTGCCATCTCTCTTTGCTCCATCTCTACAGGCATCAGTCAGAGTTACATCTCCCAGTGGCTGCTGCAGCAAGGCCTGGAGATGAGCGATTCCAAACGCAGAGCTTTTTACCGCTGGTATCTGCTGGAGAGAAATAACCCAGGTGAGACGCGGGGCGGAGGTCGAGGACTGAGGCAGTCAGACTGGGAATAGTAGGGGCTTGGTGTTTCAGATACAGTGCAGGCTTGGATTATTACAGAGGAGAGGTGTGGGTTTAGGCACGACTACAGGGAGGATGGAAGTTGTATACAGAAAGATTAGGTCGAAGATTGAGTGCAGAAAAGGGCGAGAAGATTGAATGTTTGGTTAATGATAATGGATCATCGATTGAATGTTTGTAGGGAGAAAAATGATGATATTTTTGTCGCATGTGAGCGTGGACTGCCGCTTGCTAACCCTCCCTTCCATCTGTCCTCCTCTTCCCCTTCGTCCTGTTTGTGTTTTGCATGGTAAAGTCACCTCACTCATGCTCATCCCATCCTGGTCCTTGAGGGCTGTAAGGTCAAGGAAGGACAAGAGACAAATCTATAATTTTAGAGGAAAGACAAATGATAAAGGTAGTCCTGTCACTGGAGAGGCTAATCAATAATGTTAAGGCTTCTGGTTGGAAATGAAACTTTAGCGGGTGAATGCGGTTTGTCTGTACAGGCTAGAGTAACAGCTTGGTTTGTTGTTGACCTCTCCGTGTCCTCGCATACCGGCATGTAGCTACTTCAAAAGCTCTGCATAAATGGGCAAAGATTTTAAACAGCTGCACCTCACCAAGTGTTCGTACACGTGACGAACCCGCTGCTTCTAAATTAGGTCGAAGCTGCCATCATTTTTGTTGGTTTGGATCAGACAATGTGCACTCACAGCAAATCCATATGTATAAATGTTTTTTTTTACATTGAGTATGAGATGAACAAAGCCACTGATGGACCATCTGCTGTGCCTGCTTTCTTCCCTCATCTAAATGCTTGCTTTTTTTCCTTTTTTTTTTCTCCCCCAATTCTCTACCCAAGCCTTGCCATAGCTGTAGTTCTCAGCCCTGATCCTGGAGGTACTCCGGTGCTGGTTTTCATTCCTACATGGCTAACAAACAGGCTTTTAATAATGATACTAACAATAACAACTTCTCTTCACAATGTTTCCAATCCAAGGTGGGCACATTACTTCGCTTCTAATAAAAACTCCTTTGGACCTGCCCATTAAAAGATAACATTTGCCCTTTGTTACATTTACAGTAGTGTGATCAGTCAAATTTACTTTTATCTGGGAGACACACTGGAATGCATTATGAGCAAGTAGAGATTTGATTCTGAATTGGTCATGAATAAAAACTGACAGGCAGGTCTACAGGAGTGTGCTAATATAACCCAGAGCCACAGATGTATAAGTTCTTAATGGCACAAACATGGAACCACTGAAACTTAAAATCTCCAATTACATTTGCCAAAACTCTTGTCTATAATCTAATCTATGGCTGTGGCCTGCCTGGCCATTGATTTTATCCTGACTGAAGGGCTGAGATGGAGTGAAAGCCAGCACAGCCTGAGTCCCATGCCCAGGGCCAGGGGAGGGGACAGAGACGGGACGGTAGCAGGGGCAAGCGGCAGCCTCACCAACATCCTCCCCAACCCCAACACCAACCTCAACCCCAACCCGGCCTGGGGCAGGCAGAGAGAGCTGCTGATGCACTTGCTGCCGTGGTACACTGCTGCCGCCGCAGCCGCCCAGGCCCAGCCAGGTAACCGCGCCCCGCTCCGGCCTCAGCAGCTTGCCTCAGAGGAAACCTGCGCATCCGCTGGCCTGCATGCCCGACGCTCTGTAAGGACACATCTCAATAGTCTCAAAAAATGGCACTTCCCTCACCAGCAGAGAGAAACTGAAGAATTTTACCTGCAGTGATGAAAAGGAAGCCGCACTTCACTATTGAGATAGGTCTTCTTGTCTTTGCCATAGCCACAGCAGGCATGATCAAACTTGATCATTGTCCTCTTTGTTCACAATAACTTTGGACAGATACATTCCTGCTTTCGCACTCTTCATCAGGTGCCACCTTGTCAATGCGTTCTTTGGTGAAGGAGGAGCCTGACTGGAGGACGGGGATCATGGCTGGTGACAGGGGCGGAATGGTGGGCGGGCCCCTGAGGCTGCGCAGAGGAAGCAGGTTCACCTGGCGGAAGGAGTGCCAATCAATCATGGAGAGGTGAGCCAATCCTATCATGAGGAGTTAATTCGCAAGAGAGACAGTTATGCTGCGTCCACGTCATATGGGAAAGATGGCGAATGGGAACTTCGTACTTGAATCAAGTTTCAACTGGTCAGATCTACCTGGTAACTCGAGGCTTGGACCCTGATTTCTCCAGTGTCCTTAATTCTGATCTCACCACCAATAAAATGCATGTAGTCAAGAATAGCAAAAAAAAAAAAAAACAAAATGCAACTGCAATACATGAACTTAAACGTATCACTCACCAAGTGCATGCATGTTAAACATGAAAAAGATGGTCAGGATCAATTAAAATCAAACCTAAGTCACAATGAGAGAGTCAGTAAGAGATAGATTTTTTCTTTTTTGGTCTTTTCAACCATCAAGATCTTCTTATTCTTCTTATTGAATATGATGAGAATGCAGTATTACTTGAGAGAACTGTCATTATAGTAACCTTGCATGGTCACAAGTCCTTCCATATCTTATTATTTTGATGTTGTGCTCACAGTTTGGCATAAAACTGCTTTTAGGCCTATTTTTTTTAATAGGGCTGATGTGTCCTTGCGTATTTATTGGTAGCGTTTGTCCCACACAGCATGGGCTTTTCAGCAGCTGACAGTGGATGCTGAAAAAGAGAAGTAGGCATTCTTCCACAGCTCCTAACCGCTGTGTGCAATTGATTTCTCTATTATATGGTTGCTGTAAGTATAGGGTGCAGGCAGGGCACTCACAGTAATAAGACCACACAGGCACTCAGACAACGCTCACCAGCACCGCTCTGGATTACGCAATCCTACTGCAGTGCTGATCCTTATGAGCTAGTTTAGACTGAAGGACGATACAGTAGAGGTTAAGATGGTGTGTGTGTATATGTGTGTGTGTGTGAGAGAGAGAGAGAGAGTGGGCAGGATAGGGCAACAGGGAGGGAGGGTGAGAGGATGAGAAGGCTGGAGGGAATTGATCCTTGTGTGTTTTGTAAAATGAGATAATTTATTCTTTTTGAGCCTTGGAGGGATAGGGAGCGAGACAAGAATAAGGGAACTCAGGACAGGAAATGAAAGAGAGAGAGACAAGTGATCTTTACTTTTATTTTATTTAATATTTCATCGTACAAGGGCAACCTCGTCGGCCTGAGAAAAGATTTAAACATGCAGAGATAAAAGTAGAGAATTTAATCCATGTAATGTATCCATTAATCTACTCCTTTGCCGCGAGGGGCCTGCCCGGATTGGATTATGGTCACAGCGTTGTTATTTATCTGCTCCTTCATTGGATCAATCATGTGTCCTCACTCCTCTCTGATTTAATACAGAGACTCTGAAAATGTATGAGGTGTGAAGGTTGGGTGTATCTTGCTGCGCTCAGACCGGTGCCACCTTTTTAATAAAAGTGTTTTGTTTTGTTTGGATGATATCTCTTACAGTTTCTTCATCGAAAACCAGTACCCAGATGAGGCAAAGCGAGAGGAGATTGCCAGTGCCTGTAACTCAGTCATCCAGAAACCAGGTACTAAGAAGCATCTGTTACAGTATCTAGGCCTGCTCCTATCCAGAATCCCCCCAGGCAGCTGTTCATAATAATAGCTCAGATAATCAGTTCCTTACAACTCAAAGTCCTAAAGCCTGTGGCCCCTATTCACCAAGATATCACACCATGCACTTTATCTTTATATTACTCTTTGCTTTTTTCCCTCTACAGAATCTATGTTTATTTATCTGACGTGACCAGCCTCATGTTTTGTGTGAAATATTTACAAGCAGCTCTCTGCTTGATAGAGAAACGTGAAACAGTCTCGTTACAGCGTACAGTCATTCAGTTTCACACGCTGTACTGACACCACACAAAGCTGAATAAGCACCCATAATCAGGCCTGCAGTAGCTCAGGATTTGTTTCTCAGTATCTACATTTTGGTTAGCATACTGCTGGTGGCATCATTATGGAAGAAACACAGCACTTTAATATCGACCAGAGCTCGGCCTCTCGTAGGGCTCCATTTGACTGGAGGTCTATAAGCTGGACTGCGGTCAGTTTCTGCTTTTCTTCTGACCAGTATTCATTTCTGCACACCAACAATACTGTCTGTTTGTTGTTATGAGATGCACAGCTCATCAGAAAGTAGCCTGGTTCCACATCAGCAACGCTAAGTTCTAGCAATTAGCTCAAATTAAAAGCTTGTAATCTTGATTCATTCGCCAAGAATATGAGAACTAAATTCCAAATTCCATCCTTCATTTTCAGGGATAAAAAAAAACATTTTAAGGGATAAAAAAAAAAAACAGGCTGTTGGTGCAAACACATTAACATGAACAGACAGAATATATGATCACAGAAACATGGAGGGGTAATGGAAATCATGACAGCAGGGTGCAGCTAAATCTACAGTGGACTGCACACGCTCCTTTTGCATGCAAGTATACAATCATGTAATAACAGGCTCTCTGTACCCGGCCAACTGCAGCCGTATGTCAGTGTGGTGCGGACCAACTGCTTCCACATATTGGACACTGCTGTGCATAGTGGTATTATTATTAGTATTAGTACTATTACCATCTTTATATTTATTTATTTATTTTATTTTAGCCAATTAAATGCTGGAATTAACATAATACAGACACACACATATATAATAACAGGAACAAGATATATGCTGTATGTATTCGTCTGTGCTCCGAGGTGAAAACTGCACCAACATCCCAGCAATTAGGATTTATACCCTAAAAATATGGACAAAGCAATCTGCAAATATTGTGTAAAGGCAGTGCTGTGAAGCTGTTGTAATGCATTGAATTTACAAGCACGCTTGCGAAGAAAACATTTGCAGCACGGATTGATCCTGCGGTGAATGTAAAAGGGGATTTGCATTCACATTATTGTTGATAAAGGAGGCAAAGGCCACAAAGAAACAGTCTACATCTCTGCAGTAGACAAGCAAGCATTCGCAGAGATAAGAGCTACACATTTGACTATCAGTACGCTAAACCATATCAAAAAGTATTTTCACAAGTTGCCAGTTGCTGTCCCTGAGATGTATAGTCACTTGCGAAGTGAAGTTCAAGCTTTGAATTCAGGGGATCATCACTCATTCTCCAAACACTTCTTCATTCTCCAGCTACTGATTTGGAATCCGGTTCATAAGACTCATTTTATGTCCTCAGCGTCATGTCGTAACCTCAGGGGAGGAAATTTCTTTAAAGGCACTTGCTCACTAGTTTCCACTCAAAGATCACAGAGAGTAGAACTTTGCTTGTGTGCTTGAAGAGGCCTTGAAAGTCCTTTTAGCTTTTTAATTAAAACCTGGCGCCCAAATTCAACAATGTGCTTCAGCTCTCTGGACCGCTCTCCATCCTGGCGTCAACACTTCACAACCTGAGGAAAAGACTTTGATGGATACTTGCTTTGATTTAGCCTCTCTTTTAAAATGAATGATTTCCCCAGGAGTTCTTGACTTGACAAGATCATGAGTAAAAAATGAGGACTCTGTCATGTCTGATTTTGACCACTTTAATGCCTTTCATGTCTGTGCCAATCTTGAGTCCTTGAATTTCACCAAACAAAACCTTGAAAATCAGTGGCCCTTCATTGGTCCTTAAATCAAATTTCCAAGTAGCTGAGAGAACCCCATTATTATTACACACAGCTCAAAGCTTTTGCTGGGGTTTCTGTTTTTTAGAATGCTGCTTAGTCAATAGTGAAAGTTGTGTTTTTGTACTTGGCATTTTGCAAAATTATGCCAACCATGTTGGCTGCAGCCTCCGGTTTTCCTGCGATTACTTTTGAGAGCATCTGTAGAAAGTAACCTCAAACTCTTTTCACTCACTCTGATACCGCAGAAAGTTTCAGAAACCAGACGAAACAGGTGTTGGCAGAGTAAATGAGTGCATTTGCTGTGTTTAAATCATGCAGGTTGCAAGCTGTCTGAGTTTGAACGCGTGACAGCGCTGAAAGTGTACAACTGGTTCGCCAACCGTCGGAAGGAGATGAAGAGAAGGGCAAATATAGGTGAGGGCCTGACTGATGCACATCTGCATGTCTAGACACTTTGCTGCACAAATACTATATTTATGAGCCTTATGTAGACTGTTGAAACATGAATATTAACCACACACATTAATTCATTTGTCATACATTACATATGTTTGTTTTACCTTGTATGTTCTACTGTTTTGCATAATGTGTCCGCTGTTCATCTTCATATTTTTTATATTTTCTCCACTGTGTCCTATTAATTAATTTAAACCAGAGGCTGCCATTTTGGAGAGCCACGGGATTGAGGTGCCAAGTCCAAGCTGCCACTCAAACGGAGAGGAGGGAGAGGCGCAAGAGTTTACTGATCAGGTGAATCAACGATTCTCTGAGCAAGTAAGTCACCACAGAGCCGCTCAACTGGCTGCTGAAATCCAAATCTACACTCCGTTTCCACCTCATTAAGTTACACCTTCCCATTTTTGACAATAGCTTGCTCCACCAGACAGCGAGTCACGTTAAATGAAGCATGCAGCATGCAGTCAGGGTTGAGATGTTCATAAGAGCAGGATAGAGTGAGCGAGGGACATGATCTAAGTGACTTTAACACAAACAATCACAGAGTTTCAGCATCTCAGAAACAGCCATCCTGCAATTTTGGTGCCACTGAAGATTGGTGCAGTAAACAAACATCTACGGATCCATCCTTCCTGGTGTCAGCAGTACAGGCTGGTAACAGTGTAGGGATGTTCTCTTGGAACACTTTAGGCCCCTTATTGCCAATTGATTATCATTTGATCACCACAGCCTACTTAAGCATTGCTGATGAGTTACATCCATTTATGACAGTAATGTCCCCTTTTTATGAATGGATACTTGAGCCAGGATAATGTGGCTCCAGGAACATGACAGTAGTTATGTTTCCATCCAGATTTTGTGCATATTTGAAATGCTTTTTTGAAAATTTGGCACAATAAAATGCAAAAGCATTTCCAAGTACAACTACATTATGTAAATTATTTTTGAAAAAAAAAAAACACAATTACAGGCTATTATATAATTGAAATTGAGCAACCCAACAGGTCAGAGGACGGTGAAATCTGAGGACAGAAGGTAGTAACAGCCCTCACTCAGTTGTTCCTGGGTTTATTAAAATTCATCCATTCACACATGATGTATACTGTTGTTTGCCTCCATGTTTGTCATTAAACAGAGTGGAAGTGCATGTCATGTCATGTCATGTCCTGCTACATTGTTTCTTCAAATGAACTGTTTCCATCAGCTTGTATCGCATTTTTTCCTTTGTCAATACACCAACTAATCCACTTCAGGCAAGTGTAAAAACTAGAGAATCTGGATTTCTTATGCGCAAACTCAAAATTCTCATAAACTAGGTGGACGGAAATGCCACTTGTGACTTAAGTTCAGTCTGGATCTAATAGAGACCTTTGATTTGAGGTGGAACAGGTTGTTAGCATCATGAAAGTACCACTGAAAAATGTGGAGGAACTACATAACGCTATCAAGTCAGTATGGACCAAGATCCCTGTGGAAAGGTTTAGAGGACCTTGGGACATTGGGTGTAAATCATGCTGTTTGTTAATGGTTTCATGTTTCTCCACAGGAAGAGACATCTTCCCAGAAGAATGTTGATCAACAAGACCCCTCCTCATTGGCTGCCACTGATGTGGCGCCCCTGCCTAGCCCCACCCCTCAGGTCCTGGAACAGAAAGATGAAGAGTCAAAAAGGGAGACTGTGGATGAGGAGTGACCAAAGCCGGAGGATCTTGGATAATCACGTATTTGAATTCTTATCAGATGAAATAGGAAAAATATGAGTGTCTCCTCTTCCCCCTGTGGCCTTCGGGGCCGGTGACACTCAGAAAACAAAGGGAGAAGGGTGCTAAAGCTCGCTGTGGTGCCTCTAGTGGTAAGGACGCCACTGTATGTATCAACAGTAATCCTGCTTATATTAATGGCAATATCTATCTCTATATATATAGTGCATTCCAAGACAGTCTTAACAAGCCTAAATTCCTTAGAGGGAGAGGAGTGTAAAGGATACCTCGCCCACTTTAAGCTAAGCCTTTCCTTTTTCTTTGCAACATGCCTTCTTTTAACATTTTCAACAAGCGGTTGTTTGATGGACAATGGAGAAATGAATGTAGAGCCTGCAGGTCAGGTGTGTTTTGGGTGAGAAGAGAGTTATGATGTGATATTTGGCGCGGGGATAAAGCACGATATACAGGTTCTAGCTTGTTGTGATGAAGATAACCTCTGCTTGCTTGAATGTCTTTGACCCCACCTTGTATGTAAGACTATAACCTCAATCAGTCGATTGATTCAATCAATCGATCAATCAATTCTTAGTCTTGCTATCAAATCAGTGCAGCCCTGAGGGACAACTGGAATCTCAGGTAATCCCAAAGATGGTGGATGAAGACAGTGAAGAATTGTACCAGTTTATTTGTTTCTCTTAACATAAGCTTTGTTTTCCTCAAATGAATGTGTCATATCATCTTGACTATGTTCAGCCAAAACAGGATGTGTTATTTATACCTTTTGTATTAGCAAAACAAGCCCAGGATCATGTATCTCAGTATATCTTTGTCATTCATCTTGTTTGTTCAACTGAATGCTGTCGTCTTTGTTCATTTTTTGTAATCTGCTGTACCCACATTTCAAAGTCTGTCTGAACCCTGATCTCAGCCAGTGAAGCTAGACTAGTTATGAAAGTCTACTTAGAATTTTTTTTTTTTTTAATGTTTGAAAGAACGCTAAAACAAATATTATAATGCATTGGCCTACTTGCTAGAAGCACCTTCTCTCATGTTGGAATAAGCTAAAGCTTAAGCTCACGTAAGTTTGTATGATTGCAAAGCTGCACTTCAAAGTGGATCCCACTATAATTGAAATAAGGGAACATTACAGACTACCTTGTGTTTGGGCCCAGGAAATACAAACTTCTATGGGTGCTTTCCTTTGTCTAAAAAAATACGTTGGCAGAATTTAGAAATTATCAACTGTCAAATGTGAAATATGAACAGCTGACTTCCACTCTGCGTTATGTTGTCCCCCTTACTCATCGGCCCAAGGCCGTGGGAGTTCTCACTCTCTAAAACTTCATAAAACGTTCATAAAATGAACAAAGCCGCTTTTTCTCAAATACCATCTTACCTCCTAATGCCAAAGCTAAGCCAAGGTAGAGATGAGCTCCAGACTGAACTGGACTCATAGGAACAGTACATAGCTGAGACATCTACAGCTTATGTCAACAGAATTGACACAGTCATGACACGATATAGATATAGATGTTCATTTGCTCAGTACAACACTAGCCAACTCTAGCTTACCTCAGAATAATCCTGTGTCATGAATGTGTTGCAGGCTGGTTGTCATAAAACTGACAGCGGCTGTTACTGTGACTGTTTATGATATGGACAGTGTTATGTAGCATTTTTGACGGTGGGGTTTGCCCTGTATTGTTAATATATACTCACTTCAGACAGTTCTGTTGTCTGGCTTTGGACAGGAACCCCCAAAGCTGCACGCTGTTTCTGATTATTAAGCTCCTCTCTATCTGCTTTTCTCTGACAACAACAAACAATAACAGTAATAAAACCTGTAAACAATGGCTGTGAAATGTTTGGATTTGTTGGGAAGGATTCATATGTGAGATGAAACATTTGGTCCTCTGCTAAGGAATTACAGTTGCATTTATGTTTATACATATTCAGGTGCTTTGCATTCATTATTGCTTTTATTTTACATACATTGTAAGTCAAAGATATACATAAAAGACATTCAGTTTGAAAACATAACTGGTAAAAACAAAATTTGCAGTGCAATAAAGTGACAGCTTGTTTCAGGAATTTTCTATGAACAAGGGGAGTAAGGCAGATCACTCAATACTGTCAAAATTACTCCATCTAAACTAATTCCTGGAACAAACCACATTGAAAACAAGAGCAAGTTTCGAACCCTAACTCACCATATAACCACATTTTCTCACTTATTTAAAGAAACTTTTTAAGTTTAATATTAGACTACAGCATGTGTTTGAATGCAACTAGACTCTGCATCTCATATAATTTGCTTCCAAAGTTTGAAACCCACAACAATTAACCATATCTGTGGACAAGGTGATGCAATTACGACAAAGAGTGTAATAAATTATCAGATAGAGGACACCAAACTCATTATAGGAAGCATTGTTCCTGCATGCTTCCCGGTATGATGTTTTAATATGTTGTTTCCAAGAAGACTTTTTTTTCCTTGATTTTTGCTCTTTACAATGAGAAAAACTGCAGGTCCAAATTTGGACTCAGGTCTGATGAGTGCCCATATCTTATATCCATCTGGCTTCTGCACATTGGAAGTCAGGTGTAAAATTTAAGACAAACTAGCGGCAGAATAGGACAGCAGGTTTTTGTTCACATGTAGTGATGTCCCAGCTCTGTACCACTAGATGGCAATGTTGTTACTTGTCTGAAAATGAAGGCAGTGTGGGCGCTGAAGCAAGGACAATATGGGATGTGATTCTGACAATCTGTCAAGTTATTATTGAGCCCACTGCATGTTCACATTTTTTTGTACTTTGTATTGAAACCTGTTAGTAAAAATAAGCTGTCACACATTCTGCCGTGTTATTCAAGCCTATGATCCCAGGCTGGAAGAGTAAATACAGCCTGCATGTTAAATACAGGAGAGACAACACAGGTGTAGCACTGCAAGTGATGACAGAATATCTACCAAGTACAGAAGAATGTGAAAAATATAACCAACACAAACAACACCTCAGAAAGTATTCAACCCCCTTTGACTTTTTCCTGTGTTGCAGTATGAATTCAAAATAGATTAAACTTTAAATTTTTTTGTCAACAGTCAGAATACTCCATAGAGTAATGTGAAAAGAGGCTTTATTGATTGATTCTCAGATTTATTCATTCATTAAGTATTCAACCCCCTGAGTCAATAAACTGCATAAGCACCTTTGGCAGTGATTACAGCTTTGAGTCTTCTTGGATGCTTCAGGATTGATGGGAAGCAACCAACTTCAGAATATTCCTTAGGCTTTTAATGTGATCCAAGGACTTTCACCTTCATACCTGTTCTGAAGCCATTCCAGTGTTGAGTTTGTTGTATGTTTCTGGTCATTGTTCTGTGGGGACATAAATCATCGCCCCAAGCTAAGGTCTTTGGCACTCTGAGGCCGGTTCTCAAGAATTTGCCTCTGTTTTCACCCCCTTTGTCCACAGAAAGTATCCCAGTTCCTGCTGCTGAAATGTCCCACCACAATCTCATCTTTCCACAACCATGCTTTATGGCAGGGATAGCATTAGATGGGCGATAAGCTGTGACCAGTTTCCACAGCTTTATAGCTGAAGAGTTCAGTTTTCACTGTGACTCATCATCACTTTTGCATCCTGCCTTTCGTCTTTCAAGTGCCTTTTTTCAAACTGCAGGCTGCTGTTTTTTTTTCCATCTAGTGGCCTCCAGCTGACCATTCTGCCATCCAACCCAGATTTGAGAAGTGCTCCACTGACTGGTGTCCTTTTGGCCAGATTGCCCCCTGTGGCCAAGAAAGTCTGCAGTTCTGTCACAGTGGTCCTTGACTTCTTTGTAACCTCTTTGTCCATGGTCCTTCTTGATCAGCTGCTCAGTTTGGTCGGATAACCAGCTCTAGGAAGAATAGTTCCTGATTTTTCTGGGCTCTCATGAACTCTCTCAGCACTTGTCAGCACCCCAGATCTATGCTTCCTCCCAATCCTGTTTCTGAATTCAACAGACATTTCCTTGGGCTTCACGGTAGAGTTTCTGCTGTGACATCTTCCTGTCACCTGTGGAACCATTATATAGACAAAGGTGTTTCCTTTTAAATCACAGCGAAACATTTTATTTGGCCACAGGTAGACTCCAATCGAGTTGTAGAGGTATTTCAAGGACATTCAGAAGAGTCTGGATGCACCTTAACTCAGTTTGGGCTGTCACTGCAAAGGGGTTGAATACACAAGGAATCCTAATTGAATCCATTCTGAACTCAGGCTGCAACACCACAAAATGCAGAGAAAGTCAAGAGGTTTGAATACTCTCAAGGCACTGTGCATCCATCACTGACAAAGCAAAGCTCTGTGGGTAACTGCAGCTTATTTCTTCCTATAGTATTTATTGTAATAAACTGGGTGCATTTGCAAAGCAGTAGAACACCACGGAGGAGATGCATCTTACTGTTAAAATCCAAACAGAGACGCAATCAACAATCACAAAGTTACAATAGCAAACACAATAGTTGTCAGCAACTGCAGTTATACATTTTTATTAATTATTGCACTTATGCCCACCAAGTTACACGAGAAAGATGTTTTTCAAGAAAATAAAACTGGGAATTGTTTGCCTTATGGTGGCCACTGGCTGAAGTTCAAGGTTTTAACTGCTTTTTATTTCCACTAAATCTATTCCAAAAGAGAGCTAAAGCAGAAGTGTTGACAGAGCATCTGTTAAAGAAGAAAGTGGTGAGTGTTACTTGGTAGCACAGGTCCTTGGTTCCTCTCCAAAATACCTCCTGTGAAATTTTAATGGTCTTTTTGCTCACACCTCCGCCAATAAATTGGTTGGATGTTGCTGTGAAATATGCAGGTACTGTACGGACATACTGAACTGAATCTTCGCCAGGCAATCAGACGTCATCTATGTTGTATAATCGGTCACCGTGCCAAGGAACAGAACACATCAATCAACAAAAAAAAAAACCCAATATGTTCCAGACAACTATCATCTAAGACATGGAGGAGGATTTTCAGTTGGAGCGGTTGATTTTTGCGGAAAAACACCTGGTGAATTTATTCTACCTCAGAAAATCATTATAGTTACTTTCACATTTATGTTTCCTAACTTGTTAATTGATTTCAGTTGGGCAGTGTACATAAAGTTTAAGATTTGGCAGACTGCAAACAAGCAAATCAAGCTTGTCTCAGGAAATTGGAATTTGGAGAAAACGTAGTTTTATTGACTAGAAAGGGTGATTGAAGTAGCGGAATGGCAGCATGATAAAATTTGCCACACGGCCCTGACAAAGCTCCTGTGTGCTAAAACTTTGGCCTTAAGCTTGGTTGCTGATGCTGGAGTCAGGAACTGTTCCAAATGTGAATCATCCATTAATTACCCCCTGCAATTAGTGCTTGTGTGTGTGTGTGTTTGCTTGTGTATAAATGCGTGCATGTTTGCAGGCTTCATAATTCCCTCTACCGTTGTGACACATATTATCTACGAAACACAAAAACCAGTGGGTAAAGGCCTTTTTCTCTTCAGCCAGTTTCTTTGATGATGGAGACATTGTCTGACTCAGTCAGGCGGGCTTGAGCACCAGAGCATTAAACTATTGTTACAATACTCATAACTTAAAGTGATACTCCAACATTTTGGGCAAAATACCCCTCTTCCAACTTCCGACAAGATGTTCGATGCCATTTTCACCTCTGTATGTCCACTGGTTCAGTTCTGATGGTTAGCATTTCGTGTTAGCATAACACATAGCATTTCACTTTGATAGAGCTAGGCTAATGACTCCTGCAGACTTTAAGTCTTTATGCTAAGCTAACACAAAATGCTAACAATAGGAACTGAACGAGTGGACGTACAGAGGTGAAAATGGTAAAAAGTATGTCCAAAGAATTCCTAGAATTTGTTTTATCCTACCTAGAGTACTACAGTACCATAGAGGAGGTTTTCCATCTAGGAAAGTACAGAAGGTTTAGACAAGCATAATGTGTTTGCAAGTCAAATGACCATATCTCTTTTTCTTTTAAATATTATCTGACACTCCCTGAGTTGTCCTGACGCAGTGAAACCCAACTTATCCCGTACTCTGCCCAGGTCTGACCATGATACAAACACTGACCTTAAATCCACACTTCAGTGTAAAGAATACCTGAATCCCTGTTCTGGAAACCCTAGAAACCAACTGGATCTGATGGTGCATTTGGTCGTAATTTGCAGCTAATGTCCATCTTAACAAGTCATTAAGTGTCTCGTGCTCAGTCTAAAATCTCCTTTGTCTCAGAGCAAGATAAAAAGAGTGTCAGTGGGGTGAGATTGTTACTCTTGTTTCCTGTGTTGTTTGTCTTGTTTCGGGGGTCAAAGTGATTCAGCTCTCGCTTTCAACTCTCTGTTCAGCTCCTTTGTGTTGCTGCCTTCGCTCGTTCTCCAGGTTATCAGAGGCTCCCAGGCTGCAGGGAGATCACGAGGAGAACAAGGCCCCATTAGTGAGATGTTGAACAACACACACAACACACACACACACACACACACACACTCACAGATGCAGATAGAGGTATATACATGAACACACGCAACACCCACAAACTTGCATACATATAAGCACACAAATACATAAATATTCAGAACACAAACATGAATTCATGTGCACTGCCAAGACAGACACACACACACAAGCGCACGCACACACAGACACACACACACACACACACATACACACGCACACCTATGTATACACAAAATATGGGAATACACAGGCATGCATACATGCACAAATGACACAAACACATATGCACACATACTGAAGACACACATACACATTGCAGACACATATACATTGGTTCCAACATATGCACAGAACTCAACATAGATAGATACACACATACCACTCAACACACACAAACATGCAGTACATACACATCTGCATACATACACCATGCATACATATAAGCATCCAAACATTCATACATAGACATACATACACACCTGTGCAGGCATGCCCGCAGGGGCCTGCGCACAAATACACACATGCATGCACACGAGCACAGCATGCAACATGCAGGTACACACACACACACACACACACAACACACACACACTGATGTGTTTTGCCGGTGTCAGGCTTTGAGCTCAACGTGGCTGTTCTATCATTCATTCCCTCACAAGTGTTTTTCATCCTCTTTTTCCCTGTGGAAAACAGAATTCATGACCCGTCACCTTTTTTGCTGACTGCACAGGCCATCCGCTGCCTTAGTAAACGATTTCCCAGCTATTTTAGTCGCCTCACAAAACACTTGATGACACAAGTGGCATGAAAAGCGTGCAATTCAATTTGTCAGTGGTTATTACTTTGTACCATCGACAGTTATGTTTTGATTATGGGCATTTTCTGTTGAGTTGGCTGTCACTGCGCTGTTTTTGTAAGTGGAGAAAGTGTTTATTCCCTCCATTCGGCTATCTATTAGAGGTTCCTCTTGTCTGATTAAATTTCATATCACCACAGCCTCACCTTTTTAGCGAGGTGCCCTTCTGTGTGTCGAGTGAAAGCAGGCAAGTAGAGGAGAGAGTGTTACACAGACGGAGATAAAGAAGGATGGAAAAGGTTACCTTCAGCCTGGCCCGCTGTGTGGCCAGTAGATTGTAGCTTTTGTGTCCGTGTGTGAGGGAGAGTTTCCTCTACCCCAACGCATTGATTTATTTTGCAGCATGTGTGCATACAGTGTGTGTGTGTGTGTGTGTGTGTGTGTGTGTGCTCTTTAAATAAAGCCCAAGCACCAGCCACGTTGCTCTTTTGCCCTTGAAAGAATGACAGGAGAGTAGATGAGTAGGAACCTTTTCACCATGTCCTATTTCGCCAGACAAATAAAAGGAGGAAGCCACACACACACACACACACATGCACTTACACACAAACACACACTTAGACACACTTATACGCAGGCACAATGACACACTATGCCCTGAATCTGTCAGGGCCTTGGTCCCTCTTCCTACCGTCAGATAAGAATTTCCACAAAGGACTTGTCGCAATCTCACCGTGTTTTCTTAGGTTTTTTTTTTTTTTTTTTTTTTTTTTTGTG
>OMLF01014759.1:40509-52147 GCA_900302615.1 Holocentrus rufus
TGTTGTTTTTGTTTTTTTTTTTTTTTTTTTTTTAACCTTGCCGGCTTATTCTTCTTCCCATAATTCAGAGCATCTCTCAGCAGCGCCTAGCAACATCTCAAATGAACAGCAGCGGGTTCAAATAAAACAAGCAAAGCTCGTCCCTCCTTGGAGGCTCCTCCTGTGAGCTAGATATGTGTTTTCCTCTCCTCTTCTCTCTCTCTCTCTCTTTCTCTTTCTCTCTGGCCCCTTTACTGTGCTGCTTACATCTTCCTCAGTAGGGTTGCAGAGCGAAAAAAAAAAAAAAAAAAAAGCTTTTGCAAGTTGAAAGAAATCCAAGATCTGCTTACTGAAATAACGCATCGTCAAATGTTCAAATAAGACACAAATGACAGTTACATGTATATTTTTAACCTTGATATGTCAAGGGAAGCATTTCAGAGCATGTGTGCTCTTTTTAAACCTTTCCCTGCCTCACATACAAACACATACACTCACACTGGGAGCTGCCCAGTATAACTGAAGCCCTCACTTACGTAAAGAAAATACATTTTTCCATGTATGAACTGTCAATATGTTGAATTATTTAGTGTTTTGATTTACTTGTGAGTTAAGGATTTAAGAAAGTTAATATTCCTCTAGGCTGCACTGGCTAACATTGATCAATAATTAACAGAAAAAACACGTGTTTCATATGCCAAAACATATATTCAATAACATACTGTGTGAATATTTACAATATTGATGATAAGGAACTGCTGCTTTTCCTTTAGTGAAAAATTGACATTGAGTAAAATAGTAATTTCTTTAGTAAATTAAATGAGCATTTCCTTAAAACTATCATGTCAAAATGTGCCTTTATAGTAACATATATAGATATATAACAATATGCATCCATACATGGTCCATGTTGTGGTGTATTTACTGTAATACACAGGTAATGCGTTTCTGCAACAGCATGTTTCTGTTTATGATAAAGAGACTATCCATTTAAGGTGAAGGTCAAAGCGGGCTGCTCTGATTGGTTGTTGTAAGTACCTATAGAAGGACGCCGGACATGTGATGCCTTGTTCAGATAATGGCTGCCGGCCAGGAGAAGCTGCAGGTAATCTGTTCCCCTGTGATGCTGAATTGTGCTCAGAATAAAGCAGCAAAAGCAGCACATCATTGTTTTATTATTTAAAAAAGATGAAGACGCGGCACATGCAGATGCTGTAATATACTGAAAATTATAAATACTGGCATTCTATATATGGAAATATAGCATTTAACACATTGCACGATATTTTCCAGTGTATTACCAGAAACTTTTTGTTGTGTAGGGGCTGTGCTGGTGTCCACTGAGCTGCTCCACTGGAGCAAGGCATTGCAGGGGCGCCGAGCTGATAGTTTTTGAGGGAAAGAAGAGCTTAATTCCTTCACTTTCCCCACCCAGATTTTCCCAGCCAGTCAAGGGGCTCGAATCGGCAAGCATCCAATCCCAAACTTCCTAACCTCTAGATATCTTACCGCTTAAATGTGTTCTGTTTGTTCCTCCACCGTGTCGCCCATAGATACTGCCTTCCCAAGCGCTGCTCCCTCATTTCATTTCATGTTCCAGCCGTCCCGCTGTTTCATAAGGGTTTAGGCTTATTGGCAGAGGATACACTCATATGAAACACCTGAGTGTGCTGAGCTTCACAGAGTCCCACTCTGCCCTGCGTATCAAAGATAAGGCTCCGTCTCAGCTACCCTCCCCTTCACCGCACATTCATCCCTCAATGAAAAAAGATTGAAGAGAAAGATTCCCTGGAAATTTCCAAAGCAGCAAACAGGATCAACAGCTCAGATGGCTTTTCACTTCTCAGCAACTTCCTCATGCCCAGTGTTTATGCTGTATTTATGAAGATCCTTGAGCGTCTAGGTGTGTGTGTAGGTGTGTGTGTGTGTGTGTGTGTGTGCATGTGCGTGTGTGTGGACCCATAGCTGGCCCTGTGATGGAATTTATTCTACGGTGTATTGGTGTGTAAAAGATGCCAGAATGCTGTCTTTCACTTCAGTGATGATGCGCAACAACCACATGAAGATGAAGTAAACCCTCACACACACCCACACCCACACACACACACACACACACACAACTTTAACTCTTGCCCATTTAACACTTTCTGACATTCATATAAATAAAGCTGCTGAGTACATTATTACTTTAAAAATGGCTATAACATTATGCTCTCGCCTATGTCCCTTTTTATGGCGGCAGATCTGTAGCCTGCATGCAAATGAGACTGGTAGGATTCCAGGGATTTCCACACACACACACACGCACATTCACACAAACCAACAACCTTGAGATAAAAGCTTCTTCTGCAAAGCCAGTGAACTTGAACTGGTTCTTATGTTCATATTATAGAAGGCAGAATGTCTCTGCCAGTCAGTCCTCAGTCACTTTACCTCTTAATTTTTATTGTAATAATACAGATTGTGATTTAACACAACAGTGATCTGTCTCATATGGTCAGGGGGAGCGGCTCATCTTATTTTTTGCTTGATAAATTGGAACAGCAGCTTACTGTACGCTGGTGCTGAATGCAGTACAGTGTGAGAGATGAGTTCAATATCGAGCTTTCCAAATGTTCAATACTTCCACCAAATGTGGTCTGCCAGCCGCATTTCCATTTCTTTGTCACCCCCAGAGGGCAGAGACATGCAGATTGGAATAGTTAAGAGAAGAGGAAGAAGAGGGAGGTGTGGAACAGACAGAGCATCAGTCTTGCTCTTGACAGTGGGCTGCAGCAGTCAGAGTCAAACAGATGAAAATGTTGCAACAGCATCCCAGATAAACTGCTTGACAAAACTGATACCGAGAGCGAAACTCGCCCTGCAAGCTCAAACTGTTTTGCTTATAGAGCCGACAAAGGCAGACAACCAAAACATATATCAAAGCCCTTGTGCTGGCATTGCTAAGAAGCTGTCCAAATCAAGTGAGGCTTAATTTTTTTCCTCGTTTGCCGCAGTATCGCAGTAGTACAGACTTTTAAGATGTTACAGCAACACTAGGCAAATTCAGACATTGGCAGCCCAAGTGGGAGCTAGCTTAAAGTTTGAAGCACTTCATTACCCAACAAGAGGACACTTGCAGACCTTCAACAAGGTCACAGCTGCAAGTTATGGCCTTATTTGTGCTAAGCCACGCCCCTTTTGGCAATGTTTGCGTCATAGGACCCGCCCCTTTTGGCCATTCAGCACTGCCTTAACCCATGACCAACCTTTTCATTGGGTTTGATCGTGTTATGTGTATGTTTGAAAACTAGGGCCCTGTTTGTACTTGGTCCCACCCACTTTTAGCAATGCTCTTGTCATAGGACACGCCCCTTTTTGGTCAATCAGTGAGAAAAATTGGGCAGTGCCCACTTAACCCATGACCATACCTGCTGAGTTTTCTGATGTTACATGGATGCATTTGGAAACTACGGTCCTGTTTGTGCCCTTTTCAGCGATGCTGTTGTCACAGGAAACTTCCCATTCAGCCAGTGAGAGTAGAAATTGGTCATTTGGGCAAATAGGGTGAATCTTCGCTTGCCTCGTTTCCACCAAAAAGGTCTGGGCTAAAACGTCTGGGTCTTGCTCTTGAAAGAAGGCTCCAGGGGCAAAGCGAGCACCCTAAGCTTCTTTGTGTTCAGCAAACTGAAACCATCATTATGTTCATCACTATATACTACTGTGTTGCTGTGATATTGCATTTGGTTTTTGAGTCAGAGTTAGTCAAAAATTAGATTTAGCATGCTAGAAAAGCAGAAAAGAAGTTTTCATGTAGTTACAAAGATCAGCAGTCACATGGTGTGCAGTCAAAAGAGGGACTGGTTCCTCAAGGCTCATGGTTCCTAGGTCCTCAATAGGTTCCTGTGATCCAAGTACAGTTCCTGTGGTGGAAAAGGGGTATCTGTTGCAGCCCCATGTTTAAGCTGATGAGTTAAACTTAAAGTTGAAGTCTAAATTCTGGGATATCGTGACAGCACTTTTGTAAACTCATCCGTATATGCTGTGTGCTGAGAAAGGCTGAAGTTGAGAAACGTGGTCCTGCTGTTTGTTATGCTTGTTATTTGGGCTGTTGGCTACTCCTGTGTGCTGACCTGTACTGACCTCTGACAGTATGTACCGTACACACTGAGCTGATACTCTTCGTTCTGGCTGTGCTTTTGGCTTCCTCCAATGGAGCTCGCTGTGAAAAGACACCTATGCCCTGGCATGCCCAAAGTGCCAGACAGATCCATGTTGAAATTCTGAGAAGATTTCACATTACTGCGAGGTGTGTAGGTGTGTGGGTTAGTCACATCAAGTGAATCTGTGAGGTTTTTTTTTTTTTTTACTTTTTTCTGAGAAGAGCAGACAGGGTGAAGACCTGTCATGCTGCGTGTACCTTCTGTTGATGTGCGTGCATGTGTGTGTGTGTGTGTGTATGTGCAGGCTTGTATTCTGCAAGCTTAGTCACTCTGGCCTCTCAAACAGAGAGATAATTAGAAACTTAAGCATCCAGCCCTGATCATCTCCAGTTCCAGAAGGATTATATTCACTGCCTCAGCCTCTCTTCCCTTTTTTGCTCTATTTTCTCTTTCCGTTCCCTCCTCTCTCCCCCCTTCCCTCTGTCGTTTTCTGTCTGCCGTCCTGCTTGACCTTGTATTATTCTAATTATTCTCATTACGCTGTGACTTCAGAGACTTCCCTGTGCAGGTACTGTACGAACAGCAGACCCCCGGCTGACCTTGGAGACAATCGGACGATGATAGCTCATTTAAACACAACGGTGATGGCCCTTAGTTGGTGTGTGGGAAGGTGTGTGGGGGGGTGTCGGCTCGCTCGGGGAGCCTGACTCGTCTCCTACACAGGTAATTAATACGCTTATTAACTCCTCAGCTCATATCATAATCAAAACCGCAGGACCAGAGTAGGGGGGAGGATATCTTAATGGAATTCACATGGCCGCGAGCTCGACGGTGGAAAAAGAAAGAAAATTCCACTTAAAGTTTGGAGGTGACTGAATCATTGAGTCGTTTGATTGAGTGTGTTACTGGCAAATACAAGCATGGCTATGGTGAAGCGTGGGCGTTCGCAATGCCTAAGTGAAGACAAATTTCATTCATTTTATCATTCTAATTGAGAGCAAAGATCAAGCAAAAATTGCCAGAAGTCTATTTGGAAGCCAGATCTTAAAAACTGTATTATCAGAGGAGGATTCAGGCCCAGTGTTCAGTGCTCTAAAGTGATAGTTTGGTGAATTGCATGTTATCACTCTGATTGATCAAACAATAATATCTTGTCAGTCATCAGCTATTTCTCTGCTTGGTCGCCAGAAATAATGTTTTTATTACACAGTGGGGTTGAGAGGTCCACTATCAAGAACTATTTTGTTTCATTGATTCTCAATTAAAAAATGTCAAATATTTCTCAAAAAAACATTTTTTTCACTGATATAAGTTTTTAAAAAAGTAAGCATTTTTGTTAGTATTTACTGAAAGTCAAAATTTCTCAGCCTTAATTGCAGTTTTTGCATAAATGTGAGGGTCCACATTATTCCAGCAGTGATGATACAGTATGTTTCGCCTTTTCCCTTCTTCAAACACCCGAGGTGGAAGTCTGGTGACTATGGAGGGAAAACCATTAAAGTCAGCACTTTTTACTTTTCCTTGAACTTCAAAAGGGCCTGGCAAATAGCCTCAGTTTATGTTTAAGATCACTGTCCTGCAGGGAAATGATTGAAAATGATGGCAGGCCTCTGTGAAATAGAGAAATACTTAACTTCAGTTAATGTGTAGTCGATCCTGTTCAAGTCACCAAAGGTGAGACGTTCCATATTTCCTCCACCATGTTTGACTGTAGGTTTTATGCACTGTTTCATTAATCTCTCATGCTGTTGTCTTCTCACATAAACTCTCCAACTGTGTGTGTGGTTTGGCTCATGCTAAACAGATTTGTTTTGTCATTAAAGAGCTGGTCCAGTCATAGATGTTCGCTTGATGTTCTGGTGTTCAGATGGTCTGGTCACTGTAGGTCTTCCTGGTACTGCTTTGGATGAAAATGACATGGTTTGTGAAAATCTCTTTTGTACGCATTGTACTTCCCCCTTAGGAACTTTCAGTTTAGTTGTAATTTGGCACTGGGTTAGCTTTCCAACACCCAGGAGAACAGATTGGCCCCAAACTGCTTCACTAAGCTTTTTCGCTTCTGAAAAAACATAGAAATATTTTTCAATGAAACTCCCCTTTCACTGTTAAAGTAAAACCCGCAGCAGCAATAACACAACCGATCATATTTATCTATTCTATATCTGGTATTAGTTGTTAAAAGACCAAAACAATTCACATTGTGTTATTAGAAGCATACATGAGTTACTATTTGAATGAAATATAGGGTGTGACTTAATAAAAACCTTGCCAAATGGTGTGTGAACATGATATACAAACATTTCTCAAGGATCTATATGTATCAGTTTTAAATAATGTATTACTCAATAAATTTAAAAAAATATATTTGTTTTTGATAAACAAATAAAGCTTAAATATATAAAACTGCTGGTGCTGGACTCAAACTTCTGGTCTGGGCTTTGGTGGCAAATGAAATTCGATGCAGGGTCTACAGCCAAAACCTGGTCTCCTGTAGGGTGAAAACAGAAGGTGAGGTAATGTAATGCAATGCACAGAGCGGCACACCGCACTGCATGGCTCTCTTTCAAATTCAAATAGGGTGTGATCTGACTCGCTGAGGTTGGACGGTCTGCCCGGCCTCAGCACTGTAGGAAACACTGCAGGTAGTTGAGGGAGTCCATTGAGAATGCGGGGTTTAAGATGCCGGGGGCCACATCAGACCTCATCAGACCAGCCGTCCGCATCCAGGTGTTGTCTGAGTCAAGAGGCCTCACCCTCTGCTTCGCCCACGGCGGGCGCACGCGTGGATTTATATTCAAGCATGTGCGCATGTTGTTTGTGTTTGACTATGTGTGTGTGCATGCTTTTACTAAAGGCCAAAGCAGACAAATCTGACTCGACAGTCAAGGAGGACCTCGTAACCCCGGCGCGAGGAGGGGGTCGGGCCGGCCAACCAATCAGATTACTGAGACGGCAAAAGAGGGGTGAGTTTCCTGATGTTCGGAGACACAAAACTCCCCGGGGCTTTGATTGATGGCCCCTTTTTTGTCTGTGTAAGCTAGTCGCGCCCCTAAAAAAAAAAAATTTCATAAAGTAAAAGATAGAATTTTGTTTATGAATGCCTAGTGAGCCAAGCACCGAGGTGAGAAACAAAACATTGCGTTTTAAATTAGGAAGTGTGATAAGATTTGCCGCTGTGGGGTCGGCTGGCTGGTGTGCTGAATGTAAAACAGTATATACATAAAACAACATGTATTAACATACACTTGCACATCTTGCAATGCTGGAGGGTAAAGATAGATAGAACATTATATGACTATGAAACATGGATAATGCAAATATGTTAATGTCTAGTAAATGATCCAAATGTCACGCAGTTGTGCGTCTCTGTCGTGGAAGGCTGCAGAAAGCTGAGACAGAATGTGAATATTGTTCTTGGGGAATGAACAGGAAAATGTCTCCTCGACATAATTATGAATTCCCATGAATAATTTTCGGCGATATGCGGAGCGAGGAGGTGATAAATTGCATTTTTGTGCATTTGTTACGTGCGTGAAACATTCAAAGTGAGGGGTAATGATGCAGGGAAAGTTGGGTGTCGGTGGTGGCACTTTACCTTTTCTTGTTTGCATTCGGAGTTTCTGTCTGCGAGGTCTGTCATTAGCTGGGACGAGCCAAACGAAGAGGCAGGCCTATCATTATCTCGCACACAGGCGCGCACACACACACACACACACACACACACACACAAACACACACACACCTCAGAAATATGTATTTGATCACACATCTTTGGTTCTCAGACACGGTGCTTTTGTTTACTGTTTACATGAACACGTGCACACACATACACATACTAATATGCACGCACATACACATGCACACGCACGCACGCACACACACACACACACACACACACACACACACACACACACACATGCCGCGATCAAAGAGAACCCTGAAAAGCAGCTCAAAGGCAGGATTTTTCTCCTCTTCTTAACCATTCTAGTTTATCTTTGTAAAAGAATGGAAGCTTTGAAGAAGCACTATGAAGAGAGAGGTATATCATTTCCAATCATTAAAAAACTGAATGTGGGATGAGTTACGGCTGTATTTTTATAAATGCCCTGAAGGTAGGAAGCAGGTGAGAGGGAGAAAAAAAAATCTCAGTATTCATGACATTTCTTTATGGAGCTTTAACGGCTGAGAAAGGCCTCTGATCTCCATCTGCATTGCCGCCTCCAACCGGCCTTTGAAGGCCTAAATGCATTTCTAATTAATAGACCCTGCAACGAAATGCTAAATCCTCTTTTGGTTTTTGAGATTATTTATAGTATTTCTGCTTTTCAGACACTATTCAGAGGAGAGAGGCGGGGAAGATGGGTGAGAGAGGAGGTTTGACATATAAAATGGTCTGTGAGCCCCATTTGATCCCCAGACATGACTTAGCCACCAGAATCTCCATTCCAGGCTCTCAGTTTCGGTCATGAAAGGGCAGACATTGTATGAAAAGACGTGCTGAACTGAGAGCCAAATAAAGAGTTTGAGTCCAAACTTAGACATCTACCGAAAAAAAGAGCAAATGACACGTACTGTAGGAAAATGGCCAACAAAGAAATGAATACAACTTACGCAAGTCTACCTTTGTGCCATTACTGCAAGTACCATCTTCTGATATCTAAGTGGTAATTACAACTAGGACTTTTGTAGTTGTCTGAAGCTCCAACCAATGCCTGTCATAAAATGGAACTTTTTCTGGTTAAATGTATGGTTTAATAGTGTTACCTTTTGATGTAAGAGCTGTAACATTAGCTTACTTTACTTCTCGGCAACTTTCCAACTGATATAAACTCTTTCAAATCTCTACCTCCCTTCCCATATAATGTGAATGTTACATTAAAAAAATACACCAAGTTGTTGGGAGATTGTCCAGTTGGTTCATTTACATACATAGATGAACATCGATGCCAAGGTGTTCCCAGTAGGTAACTTGATTAAGCGCCCATGCTAACATTTTTGCATACACTACACTGAATAATAGTGGCCCACCAGCATTATTTTGACATTTTGAATATTACATATTAACTCAATATAGCTGATATAGTCAAGTTTATTTTTGTCTACATGGTTTAAAATTACTTACAGCTAGCTTTAGATATCTATTTTGTTTCATATACTCATTTATTCAATTTTTTTTTAGCATTTTTGAAATTAATTCAACAATCAATTATTCTGAATGCAACATTCAAAATGTCATGTAACCTCTGCTTCAGAATTGTAATGCTGATCCACTCCATTATTATTGCAAAGCTGTTCATACATGCAGATGCTATGGTCTATAACATCAATACTCATTACAGAGGGCCGTGAATACAGTGCTTCAGTGGCTGAATCTATGTGTTTCTGCACATATAGCCTTGCCCGAAGCACTGACCACGCTGAAATCCCTGAATATCTCCCACAGACAGTTAATGTTTGCTTACTGATGATGCAGAGCCAGGGTTGCATGCAATCGGTTACCTGTACGATCTCCCAGAGGTGCCACTGGATATAAAAACTTAACGAGCCACAGGGCATTATGTGAAAATATATACGTGTCTATAAACGCTGTATTGGCTTTCCATTTGGGCCCAATGAATACGCCTGTGTAGCATAAATCAATACTGTAGGATAAGGATCTTTGGTGGGAGAGCATGCAGCACTTACATCAAACTATCAAGGAGAGAGGGAAAGCCCGTGGGTGTAAAACATGTCCTACATAAATCACATGTGTACTCAAATACACACACGCACACACTTATGCACACACTCACACAAAACAATAATACGCAGAGAAGCTTGCAGAGAAATCAGAACATCAATGAAAATAACAAATGAAATCCTTGAGTATGAGTAAACAGATCCAGCCATTCCTCCGCCCCCTGGGCAAAGCAGCGGCCTATTTTCTTACAGCACAAATCACACCAGTCAAATCAGATGGTGTCATTCTTTAAAGGAATATGCCAAGTTTTTGGGGGGAGATTTGGAGATTGGCTTGTCAAATGAGGAGGCACAAAGACACCAAAATCATTCATGTGTCCCCTGTAGATCACTTACTTTGGTGCTCCGTGCTAACACTTTAGCATATATTACTGCATATTGAAAGATCGTAAGTAACTAGAGGGATTACAAAAGTAAGAAAATGAGAAGTTGTAGCAGCTCTAAAGCTAATTGGTAGGTAATCTTAAATATGTGACCAAGTCAGGCAGTTTTGTGTATCACATTGGTAACATTTACATGAAATATCTTATAAAAAATACTAAAAATATAAACTGTGGGCTTGTAAAGCCCTTTGAGACTGTAAGACTGATTAAGGGCTCTAAATAAACTAGAACTTGAATAAATTTGAGCCTAAATATAACTTACTGTTTTGAATTACAAGGGACTACTTTCTGTTTCCATGAGAAGTGAAAGTTGTGGTTGACAGGAGTCTGTTACCGCTAAAACTCACTGTGCAGCGGATATGGTTACTTACCTGAAAAGTTATACAGTTTGTGACATTTTGTTTTTAAAACTCATGAATCTAGAGGCCATTAAACCAGCAACATTTCTACAAAAATGTCAGTCTACTGCTAGCGTCAAACTACCACTCAATATAGTGTATGCTAACGTGTTAGCATGGAGCACTGGAGTGAACAATCTACACAGGAATCATTTTGGTGTCTATGTTCTCTGTGCTCTAATCCATACTTATATTACTTATTCTGCTCTCATATTTCAGGAGATTTTTTACAGTATAAAACAGCAGAATTATGGTGCACACAGCTCATTTTCTTTTTAAGGGAAACAGTTATTTCCCCTAATTTCTCTCAACTCTGCCAAAAATGAAACATCCTGAAATGTCACATTACTTATTCATCACAGCAAACGATGTTGTGATTTCACCTGCCATGCTTTTTACCCCCCGGTTTGGTTAAGAGGGTATGCTAACGTTTTTTTTGGCTGCTGGGTGGAAGCCAAAAAATCGTTTTCTGAGGTACAGCAGAATATCTGAACATCCTTGCTAATGGCTTTTCCTCAGGCCGCCCAAATAAAACTCCTGTTTCCAAGTAGTGGAGCAAGACTCCTGCAATGCAAATACAGCTCTTTGCTTTCCAGAGGCAGAGCATAATGCCTGTAACGTAGTCAAACACATTCAGCAGGTGATTTTACAAAAGTGTAAGATATTCATCGAAATGCAAACCACCGATGGAAATTTGTACCAATTTGCCCGCGTTGAGATTATTTCCAAATCTAGCAGACGCCTCTTTGATGCAGATACCTCCCCAGAGACAGTGATCATCAACAAAATAATCACCTTGTGGGCACGACAAGGGGAGAGAGGAAGTCATGGGGCTGGGATGAAGAGAGAGCTTGTTTTGTGTGGGTGTGTGGGTGTAGGTGTGTGCGTGTGTGTGTGTGTGTGTGTGTGTGTGTGTGTGTGTGTGTGTGTGTGTGTGTGTGTGTGTGTGTGTGTGTATGAATGTTGTCGGTGTGTGTTTTTGTCTCTCTCTCCATGC
>OMLF01014761.1:14061-24610 GCA_900302615.1 Holocentrus rufus
GTCATGGCCCAGCGGAGAATCTGACATGTCAGGTTTACTGTACACATGGAAGGCCACATAAAGCCATATAGACTATATAAACCCAAGGAGAGAGCTGCACAGTGGTCAGTAGAGAATAGACTGACCAGTTACTTCCAATAGAAAATGTGCAGACAAATTTACACCTATACATAAAACTGACTGGAGTTTTACATGACTGCATTTTAAGATGCAAGACAAGCCACAATCATAAATAATAAATAATAAGTAAACTAATGAATGGCCTGACAATTTCCTTGTGGAATCAATACATTACTTTGTTTAGCACTCAATCCTGAAAGCACAAAGTGTTTCACAACTAATTATATCTCTCGGCAGTGAAGAGTCCAGTGCTGTTCCACAGTTTGCATCCCCCAAAAAAAACGTCAGGCAGTGAGTGGTGTCCGTTTGCCACTACACCAGGAAATTAGCATGGGGGAAATGCGCATGATAAATGATAAGTAAACTCATGAATAGCCAGACAATTTCCTTGTGGAATCAATGAGCGCTTGAGGTTTGAGATAATATAACAAACAAATATAATATCCATTCATTATGAGCGATCTAGGTAGGTTACTTTTGGTAGTGAACTTTTTATTCTTGTTAATGTTTTGTGGTTTCAAAAGACAGGGAGGCAAGCAAAGCAATCTACAAAGCCTCAAAATGATTTTATAGTCTTTTCATCTCTAGCATAAAATTAGGGTGGAGGCACAGAACCCAGGGGAAAAGCAGAATTAGGGCATAGAAGTTTTTTGCAAAATAAATTTCCTCAGGGTGATCAGAGCCTCTCTGTGATAATGACCATCTCACTGTGCCTTATCTCTTTGTTAACAGAAATGACGCAGGTGACACATCTTTTGCATTTTACCTGTGTTATAAAACAAGCTTGCAATGAAGGTGCAGTTTCTGAAAAAGGTGTTGGTGGAGGTGATGTCTTCAAAGTAGCACTCCTCAAACACAGAGTCTTCAAACACCATGGATTTCATCTTAAGGTTGAGGAACCTTGTGGGTAGATATGTGTTATGTGGATAGTTTAGTTTAGTATATTTGCACAATGATCCAAAAACAGTGATAAAACATGCAGATGCAAATCTATAATTTGCAAGATAATAAAAGACTACAAATATGACAACTATAAAGCGTGCAATATTGAAAACTGTTACATTTACTCTGCAGCCAACTGCACACTTACTTGTCATTGAAGTAGTGTCCTTGGCGATGCACTTGGTTTTCCAGGGTGAAGTTAAAAGTCACGTGCTCCACTCGTTCCTTACTGAACACCTTTGTGCGGGATTCGTATTCCTGCTTCTGGATGTATTTGATCATATCTGGGAACCAAACCGTCAGGCCGTAATAGCTGCAAAGTCATGTGGGTCAGGAAAGAGCCCATATAAATGTCAGAACAGACTGTGAATCACAATATGGAAACATAACACTGGAGAGCAGAATCATTTGCATACCTGAAAGACATGGTAAACCACACAGCCATCAGCATGAATGTGGTTCGCTTATATTCTTGGCTGAAGCAGGCAAGGAAGTTACTCCGCATCTGTAACATGTTAAGACAAAAACAATGATGGCTGTGTCAGATGGCTTTGGGGGAAAGAATACTTCACACTAACTGCCAATTGAGAAACTTCTCTGCAGTTTAAAGTAAAATAAGTGACTAAATGTCACATTATTTCGCATAAACTCATGTATGTTATCCCCTGAATTCATTTATGAGCCTGAATGCATCTCCTGGAGCCAGAAAACCGAGTATGGGCAGGATGTCAGTTGCCAGGCTGGTTTTTCGGGTGCAATGGTGCATGAGGTGATACGGAGGCTCATTTCAAATTTCAACATAACACTGCAATGTCAGTCTCACAGACACACCACTTCCAGTTCTTAACTTAGAGGAGATTTTGCAATAAGAAGTAACCAGGTGGTACTGCGGCAGATTCAGAAGAGGTTGGTGTGGAGCGTGTAGGCGAGTGCGTGTAACAGTATGTAGGCTGAAAGCAAATTAAAATCAAGCTCAAAACTGGTAAAATGTCTGTCCGGAGCAGTGGTGTTGAAAATATGCATGTCACAAGATTTAAAAGTGAAAAAAAAAAAAAAAACACTCTGCAGCAAATCTGTGGATGCAGCCACTTTGACTGATGCAGATAATAACAGCTACAGGTTGTAATGTACCAGCGAAAAAACACTTTTTTACATGAAGCGAGAGACACGATTTCACCAGATGGGGTGCAGCTTTAATGCGCTATACAGTGATACTCATATTCCAGTCTAGTGGGCCGGAGAACTGCAGAGACAGAGGGAGATGGTTGCTATGTGGAGACACAGTCGGTGCAAAGCTTGTAGCTATTAGTTTAATTTACAGAGGTCAGTTAAAATTATCAGCAGGCCACAGAGACTGAATAAATAATGAGTCTTAAAGTTGACATTTCATAACCTCCAACACTGTCCTTTCGCTGTGTCCAGGTTGTTCGGCTGTACTTGTCATTGATGCCACAACAGAGAAGCACCTTTTAAAATATTGCCATGTGGAAGGTCTATAATACATGCACCTGTTATCCTATTTTATATCTCTTTTGGTCATTTTGAGGCCTCGTTTTCAACTGTTATCAATCACGTCAGTGCCCAGGGATTTGGTTCAGAACTGGTACCACGACTACGAATTCTTGCCAGTTGTTAAAGTTGTGAACCGTCTGAGATAACGTGACTGACATGTGTTAGTTCTATTTTTTTCATCTACCGCTAATCACGAGACATTCTATTTTCTCATAACGTCAGTCTCACCTGTTGGGACAAGCTCATAATCTTCAGTTTATAGCGCTGCCAGACCGGTGTGTCGGTGCCAGTGTCCACCAACTCATCCATCTGCTTCACAGTCTTGATTGTGGTGACCTGGGACGAACAGGAGAAATTTCTTTTAGAGGTAGAGTCTAATATGTCTTTCACTATAAAAAAGGATTTTTGATAGCGACCACCAAGTTCTCAAACCCTTGTCAGTTGTATTCTCACAACAGATTTCCCCTCGGCTGTTTCCTGTCAGTCCACTGGAGAGGAATTTCACAGGAGATGTAGAGGACACAGCCAATTTGGGGGTGTTCTAGATGCTAAAATAGCAGTGGCTTTTCTACCCTAAGCATCACTGTCACTGTTTTTATATAATATCCCACATATTGTACCTTTAATCACATGATGTCACCTGTCATTTTATCTGATTTGTATTATTTTCATGCACATAGAAACATTGACAAAAAAGAGGAGGCAGGTAGCAATGTTTGCACCCACTGTTAAAATCGAATTCAGCAGGTTTTAAGCGAACTAAGCAGTTGCTCATTGCTGCCTGGTTGAATAAAGAATATATCGGAAAAGTTATATAACTGCAGTCCCAGTTGAATAGTGTGTGATGCAAAAAACATGCACGCCATTCAACATATCCGGGAATGTACAGGAGGGACCGTCAGTTGGCGAGCCTTGACATAAATCATGTCCAGCCTGTCAGGGTTTCTCAGATATTTTGAAGCAGTGCTGCTTGGGGGCATTTAGTTAGGTGTAGTTATGCCTGTCATGGGTTTGGTCACAGTTTTGATTCCAGTGCAGCTTACACTGCAAAAACTATATTTGGATTTCTTTTCTGCTGGTTGTTTGTTTCAGAGATACTCACAGAAAAGACCTTCTCTGGGTATCCCTTCGCTCTCATGTTGGTGTCATGAACTTGCTTTAAAATCATCCAGCCTTCATCGTGCTTGCCATTCTGTAAGGAAATGAGAGGCAGGTTAAATATATGTAGTATTACATACTGTACACAGTGCAGGATCCGTTATTCTTACTGATTCAAACTACAAAATTGAGTATTGATTGGTTAAGGTAAAGACCGTTAAGACTCAACTGACAGAAACCGGCACGTAACTTATCAGTATGTCACAGTGAGAACCATGGACACTCAAACTTCAAATTTTGAGCTTATTCCACATTTTTTGTCAGTTTAGTCTAAAGTGTCATCACTTTAATGCAATTTTATCTAGTACACCATTTTCTTTACTAAGGTATTTCAAATTATTGTGTGGATTTTATGTTGGTTTTATGCTGTTATATATGTGTAAAACTGAAGGAACACTGGCAACATTTGCACATTTATGATTTAAAATGAAAAGGATCACTTGGTTGGTTTCAGCAGATACTCTTAGCAAGAGACACTGCTCCCAGCAAGCACATGGGAAGAAACATCTGCTGACCTCTAAGTAGAAGCGAGGGCTTTCCGGCATGGCATTGAGGGCAGCGATGGCTGCAACAGAAGGAAATGCGCATACTAACACAAACACGCGCCAGCTATGGAACTGGTATGCTGACCCCATCTGGAAACTCCATCCTGGGAAGAAAAGACAACAAAAAAAAAAAAAAACACCTTACACACTTGCCATTTTATTTCAACTCATAATTTAAATTTCTTGCATAAACTATTCTTTATCTCTAAAAATTTGACTTAAGTCAAATTGGAATATTATGAAAAAGAGGAGCAATATATTAATTAATTTGCATAATGTGATAAGACACTGATGACCACAGACACTTTTTCTCACATCTCAGGTCAGGGTTAGCCACTAAAACTGATGCTTTGATGCAACAAGTTCAAGTTCAGGTTGTTGTACTTACCATAATGAGGGATAATGGCCCAGGCCATAGCAGATGCGTATATTCCCCCAATCATCCAGAACATGCAGAGCCAGCTCAGGTGCTCCCCACGCTTCTCTTGGGCCAGGAACTCAGAATAGTAGGAAAACACTATTGGAATTGAGCCACCAATCCTGCAAAGATCAGAAGCCCACTGAGCTCAGACCTAGAGTGTCTGTATTTTATAGCAAAGACCCTGAATGCGTGCAGAATGACTGTGCTTTTTTTTTTTTTTAACAAGCAATACAGCTGCATTCTGTACATAGCAGAAAAAGGTAAGTATTTGCTATTTCAGAGTAAATATGGTTGCATATCTGTGTCAGTATAGTAATACATCTGCTCAGCCACTTATTTGCTTGGGATAAAGGTTTAGATATTGCAAGATATGATGTCATATCGAGCCATGAGAGCAAATTGCTTCAAAACAGTGTAGAACAAGAGCAGTTGTTATCTGTTTATTTCTAATTACTCAAATTATATTCCATATCAAAACAAGCCGGTTACAAGCTGTGTGGTTATAAGCTGCTAATGTAAAAGTAATAAAATGAACACCAGGGGAAATACAAAAATAAAAAAATAATAATGCCTCTGAAGACTGGTCAGTGATTAAGGTTTTTCTTTGTTTACTTATGTTAGTTGTTGAAAGGGTGTTTTAATTGCTTTTTGGATTCCGCTTGCTGTTTGTGTTTTCCCTGGTCCCTCTGGATTGCTTTCCAGAGCAGACGAGCTGTAGGTATTTCTGCACTGAAGTGACTGACAAAACCTGGATCAGAATCAATCAGCACGGTGGCAAAAACTCAGAAGAAAAAAAAAAAACGCTTGCATTGAAAACATTCTGAAAATAACCAGGATTGTGCTTTAATTTACCCAACACCGGAGAGGAGGCGGCAGAAGAGGAAAGTGCTGTAACCCTGGACAAAGGAGGAGAAGAAGGAGAAGACACTGTTGATGGAGAGGGAGATGAGAAGAGACTGCCGGCGGCCTATCCGGTCAGCTAGGCCGCCCCACAGGAAGGCTCCAACCATCATCCCAAAATATACAATCAGACCTGCAGAGACGAGGAGAGAAGAATGATTGAACTGAAGCAATTGTTGCCAATCCATGCACAATCCATGCAAAATTTATGTCTTCCCCAAGCAAAGACTTTGATTTTTTGAAGCCACTGCGGGACCTTTTGGATACTATTTCAGATATCTGCTATATTCCCATTATGAGAATTGTAAGCTCTCTCTTCATAGACAATTTAAGCATGGAGAGTGTCAAGCCTCTCTTGTCCTCTTGTCTTTTTCCAGCAACATTACATCCCAGCATCGCATACCAAATATAGGACTCAAGCTGAAGATGGAGATGGAGAGAGTGGGTGTGATGACATATAAGAGAGTGACCTACCTAGCATGCTTTTGTTGGGTTCAGACAGACACATATCCCTCTCAGCGCTGGGCAGGACAAACCCGACCACGAAGATCTCCACGCCGTCTGCCATGAGGGCCAGGCCGAGCACAAAGTAGAGGGTCCACTGGAACTTCCCGTGGCCGCACTCTT
Source organism: Holocentrus rufus (assembly GCA_900302615.1). Taxonomy (NCBI): domain Eukaryota; kingdom Metazoa; phylum Chordata; class Actinopteri; order Holocentriformes; family Holocentridae; genus Holocentrus; species Holocentrus rufus. The sequence continues at coordinate 20,287 of OMLF01014761.1, forward strand.
GTAAAATGGTCTCGTACTGCTGAGCCAGCTCCTCCTGGTCCTTCCGTCTCTCAGCCTCCGAGACCCCTATATCTCTGAACTGCTGCCCGCCGGCCCTGACCGAGCCCGGACCTCCGCTCAGGCTCCCCTTGCCTGAATCCGCCCTGGGGATGCCTTGATATTCCCCCTCGTAGATCTCGTCATCCTCGTCGTGACCCTCCGTGGAGTCACTGTGGCCGCCCTCATCGTCGTTGGCTGCCTGGCTGTCTCCACGGTAATAGCCTCCGTCCTGGCTGCCTTGCATGGGGTAGTCGTCATCGTCGTCCTCTTCGAAGCGGCTGTAGGAGCGTTTGCTGTACTCATCGCTCATGCGGTCGACCCCGCGGCCGACCTTCTTGGAGGCTTGCCGCTTGACTTCTTTGGCAATGTCTTTGGCACCTTTTATGAAGGCAGTCCGGTTTTGGTAGCCGTCCTCCATTTTTAAAGAGGTTCACGAGATGCAAAAGTGGTCAAAGATGTAGCACAGAGGCCACCTGAATGTACTGTTGTTGGGATCAGGCCTCAGTTTGTTGACGATGTACCTCACAAATTTGAAGAGCTGACTCTTTCACTTGATCAAAGAAGAGCTCCTCTTGTGTCTAGGGAGAAAAAAGGAGATTGATACTGGCCTGTCATATGACCCCTTTAATAATTTTTTTTTTTTTTTAAAAAGTAGAGTCCATGACCATCTCTCAGTGATGGAGGGAGGCATTTAGTTGTAATTTGAAAAGCATTGCACATTTGAAAGGATCTGGGAGATCCATTACAGTGCAGTTACATCTTATTTATTTATTTATTTAGTTAAAGCTCCTCATTAGAATGTAATAATGTAATTCAGGACTTTGTAATTATGTAATTCAAGACTTCACCTGTTGTATCTCCATATCTAAACAGCATGTATTCTCTGCACAGTTACAGATGGACTCCAGACATAATTAAGAAGCAAGACCACAAGCCTACAACACTGCATAGTTTTTAATGGTTGGTTTTTGTGGCGGAACTGCCCTTAATGTCTCTCTTTGCTATGGAAAGCGACATGACCAAGATTCACACACTTGTGACGTGCTCCAGAAGACTGGCTGCTGAAGGAATAAATTAATGTCACCATGGTGTCATCATGTAAGCTTGTATTGACTTTAAAGTGGGTCACTTTAACGCTCTAAATCATTACATCCTAAATATTATACTTCAGTGGTAATGTTGAAAACAAAAAGAAGCCAGAAGCTTCCAGAAGTTGATGTCAATTTTACCAGCCTACAGAACTATCACATTTACCTTTCAAATTGTATTTTTTCACCATCCTCTTCTTCTTTTCTTTCTTTTTTTTTTTTTAAATGAAAACATTTAATGATCCCACATGCTTTGTTCACTGGTGATATTCTGATCCATAAGCTTGCATTAGAGAGTATAACTGTGTGTCTGGGGTCGGTGCGACATAAGCAATGTGTCAGACTGAATTTGTGATATAATGTACTCATTGAAGCAATAGCCATAAAAGGAGAGGCATCATTTCGATGTTCATTTTCAGCCCTGATTCAAAAACGAGGTTTGACAGGTAATAGCTGGCTGGCCAACAGAACTTGAAATGTTTCGTGCATGTAGCATCATACGTGATGTTACATGCATGAAAAGCTACATGGCTTTTCCAATCTGCCCATTATAATGACTGTTTAATGTTGTATTTGTTCAACAGTTTGTGTGTGTGTGTATGTATGTGTGTGTGTTAATGTATACAGGGTAAACTAGCAGTAACAAGCAAAATGAGTAAACAATGTAAAAAAAATCTAAATTATGAATTACTTATTTAAGAGGCTTTTATAATGTCATCATATACAAATTGTACTATTCACAGTTATCTGTGATATATACCAGCAACTGTATCCTACACATTGAAGTGCTTGATTCATTCAAGCTGAAATGTGTTCATCCAAGCAGCGTCACCGACCCTTCATTATCAACATGACCAGCATATTTTCTGGCAAAGATCAAAGGAACCCAACCAGGCCTTGCACGACCAATGTCAGCCAGGCTAAGCTGTAGGATGCTAACCTAATAATGTCTTGGGAAGCAGGGCAGACCAAGTCGCTACAGTATTTGACCTGTACAATACAAATGCATGCACTGAAGAAAAATTTGGGCTTGTTTAAAATCATATAGGCATATCGAGCCAAGAGTAAACAACAAAACTTATTTTAAAAAAAATTACAAAATGATGTTTGTGAGATGAAAAAAGCAGAACTTCAGATTCTATTTTAAGGAAAAATCATTCTCAGACTCTGGTATCATGGTCCGATCATAAAAATTTAGGAAGGTACAATACCAGAACTGTAGCAAAGCTTAATAGTAAACCGAGAACATTATGATACCCTGAAGGCAAAGAACAGAAAGCACAATAAGGTCACTATAAGCTTAGCATTGCATACTACAGACACACCCTTAGTCCCTATGGGAATATTATAGAACATTACGATGATTTCCCATTAGATTAATACAATAATGTACTTCATTATGCAACAGGTAGGCTATGAACACAGTCCTTACACCAATGTCCTGTTTTCTTCACACTGAAAAAGCAAAGACTAGACAGAAGTGGGGGAAAGCCTTAATTTGTCTCATTTTGTCCCTGCTGTCAGATTGGAAAACGTCTCCACGGCTCTCAGCCTGCACCAGACAGCCCTCTCAGGCCCTGTGTGCCACTGGACAGAGGCGGCAGGCCGGAGGAGGAGGCAGGGCTCTGAGGGATATCTACTGCAACCTTTTTAATTGTCTTTCATGGCTACTTTCAGCCAAGATAGAATCATTCTTGCAAGGTCAAGCACGGCAGATATAGCCATCACATGCAGACAATCTCATTAAGGCACGGTACGGTTTTATCAGTCGTGAAGGTGTCTTGATAAATTTGACAGTCTGGAGAACCTGATGACAGCTTAATATCCGATCAACGACAGCTTCCTCCGGATCAAAAATGCTCAATATTCCCATTTTCATATAACCTGTATGTGGCACTCACTGATCAGTTTTAATGACCTAACCTAATGGCATTTTTGTTTTATAATGTCACCATCTTATTCCTATAGGCTGTGATATTTGTATAGTAACCATCCACAGCTGAATTGCAGTTCGGAAGCACGCGCAGCCTTTGGCTGAAGTGGACAGCAAAAATAAGGTTTGACAAAATATTCAATTTATGGCTGGCTAATGGGATATGTCAGGCTAATAAATTTCGTTAAGCTTGGTCTACCCCAATTACTTATAATATACCACTTGTCTTAAGTGATGACGCTAAAAAAAAAACGGCCTTGTCGCTAACAGCACCTTCAATATATTCGGTTAAAAAAATCAGCAATTACAAATATCAGCCTAATGGCTACTAGGCTGTATTGTGAGATCTGTGCCCATTCTTAGAAAACACACTACCAGGCTCGTGTCACGACTTGAATTGGATGATAGGCCCGCTTGATTTACAAATCGATCTTAATTGCTGTTGAAGCAGACGGTTGGAGAACATGCCCATCATCTGTTCCTTAGGATGTCTCGTAGCCTGCACAGCCTACATCTCCTGCTTTTAGATGATGAAAACGGCAACGACCACTAATAGCCAATAATGATTCCCGTTAAAGACAGGCTCACCTTGATCCTGCGAAGTGATCCCTCTTCAGCCGTAGATTTCCTAGAGAGATGGTGATGATGTTGGTGATGATGATGGTGGTGGTGGTGGTGGTGCTTTTGCGTCCGAGGCTGTTGCTGCGAGCCGAGTGATGCTTTGCAATTTATGGAGAGAAGTCCACGCCATCCACAGTGACTTACAGTGATGCGCAGGGGTCCCCTCCCCCATGCAACCCTCAGCACAGAAACACATTAACGCCTTTCTATCTGGACGGATTGGCGCATATCTGCCCACAATCTGCAATCATTTTCTTGACCTGCGGCTTTTTGGAAGCTGTTGCACCCCGCTCATTTGGACTCGTGATTTCTAAACGTGTTTGTGCAATCTGCAGGCAATGATGTCTTTACATAAAAAACTGAGAAACAGCTAATTAATTTAAATAATATATATATAACCACGGACGCATGCGCGCACACGATATTTTCTTCCATCTGGATTTAAAAGAAGATAATTGTCTGTATGCATGAATAGCAAATTGTGTGCAGAGACAATACACACACAGCTACGCGCACGCACACACACACACACACACACACACACACACACACACACACACACACACACACACACAAAGCTACAGTAATCTTGTGATAAACTGTAGATACTGTATCATGGAACACAACACGGTAAACTACTGGA